>JAQFZX010002692.1:0-17039 GCA_034682405.1 Hydroisotoma schaefferi | reverse complement strand
ATACTGCTCGAGAAAACTGACTTATAAATTAACATGCAATTCCCTATCCCCTTGACAGAACTAGACCGGACTCTTAACTACCCTTTTTTCATGAATCCTAAATTTAAAGTCATTATTTGTACGATTTACATCATTCCTTTAATAAAAACTACACTCTATTTTAGTGATAGCATCGGAATATTAGGGTGGAATCGTAAAATTAAAGTGCATAAGATGACGATGATGACCTACCGCAACTGAGCCAGTAGTCAGTAGGATAGACTGCCTTACAACTCCCAGTACCTATTGCTAGGTGAGCTGAAATATATTGTAGCGTTTCCAAAAACACTACATCTTGTAGTTTTTCTGCTTAGCTTGAGTAAGAAGTTTATTATAATGGTAATCATTTATTATGTTAGTGAACTTTAGTATTCTGTCAAGTCCATGTCCAACAAATTATAATATGAGCTTATTTGGACAGTCTTTTATAAAAGTTAGCTTAATTATCTCAATGCACTATACAAGGGGTCGGATTATTTGCGTGTATCTTTGCTTCAATCAGAATATTCATCACCATAAACCATTTTGAACTTAGTCTATTCATTTTATTTTGGGGATTCTGAAGTTTTAAACTTTTTTAGTTTAAATGACAAAATATGTTTCCATTTTTTTTAGAGGTTTAATTGAGTACTTGAACTTTCCTTACGGGTTTTACATCTATTTAATGTGACGTAACTCGTTTTCACTTCCAGTCAAGTACTTTTCCATGTGCCTGTTCCTATTCGGCTTGTTCGGAGCATAAAAATTAAACCAAATATTAAACAATGTACAATGTCTGAGAAAAATAAGAATGGGGGGTTATAGATAGCTAATGCAGTTTATTAAAAACACAATATACAATAATTTATCGTCCAGTGTTTCAGAGAATAACAAGCATAATTAATTAATCAGATATGTCAAACTACACAAGCAACCCTGCCCTTATAAAATTATATGAAGAACTGGACATTAAGGTAGTTTAAGGGAACAAATAAATACAGAGTACAACTTTTGTCCAAAAAAGCCAATGAGCTTAAGCTTCCTTAAGCTTTTGTGTATAACTACTACTGCAGTTGGATAAGTTGAATAATGACAAAGGACAACCTATAAAATATTCAAGTAAGATAGCTTCCTTTTGTCTCGTATAAATGGATCATTTAATGAAATGTGAATGTCTCCAGAGATAAATTCCTAAATTGAAAGCTTATTAATTCTCCGCATATTATTTTAGCACACCCCAGCCCTTTTAAAACAATCACTACAGCTTTTAAAGGTAAATCGTCCTCATTATATCATACGAATCGTTTTGATGACTGCTAGATTACTACATGAAGGAAAGGTGGTATCGACAGTGCAGCAGTGTATCCTACTAGCAACGAGATATCTAGCACTAGCACTACTTATGCTGTTACAGGTGGTTGTCGAATTTTAAGTTAGTCTAGCTACGTTTTCTAGTGTCAATTTTTTACACCACCGTTGAACTCAAAGCCACTCCTACACTTTACTCTGGTTGGTGAATCTCAGGTAGGATTTACGCCAGGGATTGGTAAAAAAGCAACGTTGCATTAGAGTATTAAACTGCGGGGATGAATTGTAGCAGCAATGCAATAAGCGTTGCAAAACTTTATTCTAACATCTTGCTAAAACGACACAAGGCTCTGCCTCGTCTACTACTGAATACATATCCTTATATATTATCAAATGCAACCATCCGCAACCCAAGAATCGGTTCCTAATATTCACAGACTGTCTAGTTTTTTACGTGCCATTTTCGACTTGCCCTGCAAAACTGCATCTGGCTAATCTTGGGATTTCAGATAACCTCACTAAAGAAAGGTGCATATGCTGTTGCTGTTTCTAAATAGAAGATATAAACGGTGGACGGGATTATCGTACGTTTTATTTACGAACGAAACATACTCGTCATAAACCAGAGTTGAATTTCACGTTTTGGATTTTTTTTATTTCTGCAAAGACGAAACTGCATCTTTGCATTTATCTTCTACCACAATTACTATTACTATTACTACTATTACTACTATTACTACTAGTAAGCTGCACTATCTTTCTGCAAGCCGTGGTCAACTTTTCCTTTACCCTTGACTTTTCCCATTTGTATTAACGTATGAAGATGAAGATAAAAGTTACTACTTGTATTTTATATTGAGTAAAAGTATTGCATGGAAAAAGTATAGGTAATAGTAGCAGAACTTCTATTGAAATTGGGCAGGGTTGTTGGGTTGTTTAGAGTGGACTTCATTGCAAATTTCTGCATTTTTATTTCACTTATCGATGATTATGATTACCTATTGTTTTTCCTGTTGAGATCTTCAGTTTCTGTTAAAGGTTGGGCTGAACTACAGCAGTATTCCGTGTGGTGAGCTGGATTAAGTAGCCAGCCACTTCAGTAAAAAATATATGCTGTCTTGAAATATGCATAGTACAAATATTGAGTAATATCCAGCATTCCGTTAGTTTTTGAAACATATTTCGTTACTGATTTAAGTCTATCTCTACGAAACGTTTTAATAACATGGGGTGGTTGAACTTTTTACAAGTAGAAGGGTTAAAAAAGCCCCGACATGGAGACGGATAAACGGAGTTTGTGCAGGTAAGCTGATTTTAAAAGAATCTACATCCTTCATACTTTCAAGCAATATTACAACTAGTTGCAAATAAATACCGTAATGATGGACACTTATGATCCTTTTAAGTCATTTTTACTTGCAAAATTGAAGGTTACCAGACAGTTATTTAGCTCTCAAAACTCCAGAATGATTCCCTCACCTACTAAGCCTCTTAGAGGTGGTATGATTTGAAAGAAATGTCAATGTCAATGGTAATTGACAAACCTTATCTAAATAGATTTTGCATTACGTAAACGACGTCCTCAGCAGAACCCCTCCTTAAAACACTCGCCCTAAAACTTGCAAATTAACCTTGTAAGCTATTTCCTTAATTAGCGTTCTCCTTGCCTGTCAAAAAGCAAGTTTTAAAAGCAAAAATGATTCATGAAATATTAAGAAAGAGCTGTAGTAGATACATGCAGTGCTAACTAAGACACTAAGAGGTACATCCCCGAGTCGGATTATACTAATGGTTTGTTTTAGAATAAGCTCAAATAATCCTAATCCGTTCTGCGTATTAGCAGTTGCAGTGTGTTCTAGTTATCATTGTAAAGTGACCATGACCAAGACAACAATGGCCAAACTGAGGTGTAAAGTCGATTCATAACAATCCTAACAGTATTACAAAGGGTTAAGTACGGGAATGAGTAGTATAATAATACTAGTTAGTAGCAGTAGCAGTAGTAGTAGTAGTAGTAGTAGTAGTAGTAGTAGTAGTAGTTGTGGGTGAAAAAATAACAGATAAGGGTGAGTGACCATATGCCATCAAAATAAGTGTGTGTCTGATGGACTTTTATCATTCATTTATTTATACTTTCTGACTTATTCCGATTTTAGATCAAGATAAGTCACACTTTATTCCAAATATCTCATAATCTCTAATGAATATTCCTCTCGGGTTTTATTAAGTAGTTTTAGCTCGAGCGAAAAAACGTCAGGTTGACCCCGTCTGTTACTTTTTCGGCTAAACTTACTACGTTTTTGATGCGTAAATGAATTCAGATATGGATTTGCTAATCTGCTCAACTTGCAGGCAAATACAGATAATCCCTACGAGTCATTATGGCTTTGGTTCGACATTATTGTTTAAATATAAAAGTGTAAGCACCCTATTTTTATTAAGGCGATCGACCATAGCACTGTTCAGAGATGGACGGATGGGTAGAAGTTATCAATCAAACTGTGAGTGAAGGGATGCCCAGAATTATCCAGAGATCACCCCCTTCATAATTTTTGATTGAAATCGAATCCTAAAATTTACTTCCTTCCTCCTTTTAATCACATTGACTCTGAGTCAGATCTCCTTTGTTTGGCTTTTTCAACTTCCAGGGTTTTTATACCTTTTAATATACATTATTATATACATGGTACTATTGTACTTAGTTGCGTACCTTGTGATATATACTGGCTAACTAATTAATCAATGAAGAAGCCTTTAAATGAGTTTTAATTACTGATCAATTATTATTATTAAAATATTTAATTAAAGAAGCTCGATCACAAAATGCATGCGAAAACTTCAATTTGACGGGATGAGAAAACGTCAATTTTAAGGCTTCAATCAAAGCAAAGTCTACATAAGATCCGTGCTTCATTTTAAAAATTTACCCACCTACCATCTGCAATCTTTAATATTCCCAGTTTAATATTTACAACTAGGAAGAGAAAGACCGTTGTTTTAAAATTATTTTATTGCAACAGAATATTCGCTAAAATTAAACAATCCAATGAGACAAAAGAGATCATAAAATTCAACAGAAAAATCCTCTTTCTTGGTAGACACACTTGCTCCACAAAATGTGATTTTTTCTAAAAATTAAACAAGAAGAAAGAGCAGGAAGTCATGTTTTTCTCCAACTATCCAATCCCAACTAAGAGTTTTGTGTATGTAGATGCTGCAAAAGTTAAACCTTATGGGAGTTGTTGACTACGTTTTGGTTTTGTAGAACCCTCTAACTTTCCTGCACCTGCAGCTGCAACTCTCAACTGCAACCACTGCTTCTAATTTCTAATACTCTCCACTCCAGCAATATAATCTTCACAAGATAAGATACTTTATTGCGGAAAAAACCTCTTCTAGGAAGGGAAAAGTTTTAACTTGGCACTCGTCCAAAAAGATGCGAGCCAGTGTCTCTAAAAAATACTTTTATTCCTCCTTCACCAATCTTAGAAAAGAACATCTGGATTTTTGCTTGGTGGACAAAATTAATACAACTAAATTTTAAGCTTATTCTTCATCCCATACCTTACTTTGTTAGCTTTGCTTTTTTTAAAAACATCCATCCTTACTGCAAGTCTACAAGAATTATCCATTTCTTTATTTTATTTTTCATTACTTGGTAATCCGATACGGACGGACTAAATGACATGGTCTTCCTCGTCGTATCTTCATTTTGTCGACTCCTACAGAATAAAATGGGGCAGAATAGCGAGCCTAATCTTTCTAGAACATGAAGACAAAGATGCTAAGAAGTTGCAAGACTCTTGGAACGTTGCTCATATTTCTGTCTAATATAAAGTATAGAACTATACATAAAGCTCTTCCTGGCTGAGGTCAAACCTGTTGCCGAAGATGCCTTACTTATTCCTCGTATTCTTTTAGAAAGAACGAGGGAAGTATTATAGTTGAATAAAAGTTTCTGTATATATAAGTAGGAAAAATCAGGGAGGAATTAAATGCATACAAAGCTTTAAGCTGGGGAGGGTTAGAAACAAAAGGGTAGCAAAAGATCAGTCTTTATACTTGTTCAAGTATTTTTGTCTCTAGATTATTTTATTACATGTCAGTCAGAGTGATTTACTTGTGGTTTCTTTCTAGCATCAGTTTCATCAAGCCCTTTTTATTACAGATTAAATTAACACGACATTTTAACACTGCTAATTATGTTTAATAATTGTTTAGATACTTTCGATACGTTATCTTATATTTTTACAATTTCCATTAGCTTTTTGTCCTAAAGTAGGTTCTAGTTTTATTCACGTATACTCTGTCCAAAATCAAGGGGGAGGGTTAGAGAGCAGGGGAGGTGTAATTGTTTAGAAAAAGGTCTCCGCAATAATCATATCATGTTGCAGGGAAAAGGTAGTCTTGAAAATAAAACAGGTTAAAGGAAAAGTTTTTGTATTCTTAGCAGGATGCTTTGTGTGGTGTAAAATAAAATCCATGCACAAGCACAAGTTAAAACGTAAGGTTAAAAATTAAAGAACACAAGCCCAATAGCATTATTTAGTGAATCCACGATGAACCAAATCGGACGATGATGATGATGAGAAATAGTATAACTTGTCTCGAACTCAAAACTCAATGTACAAATGCAAGTTCAACTTTAGCTAGAAATTAGAAGGATGACTCATCCAAGTTTAACAGAATAAAGTACCATTGCATTGTGAAACGAGTACAACTTATGTGAGCTGTTGTTGAGTTGAAGCCCCGATTTCGGTCCAACAGCCTCTACGACACCATCTAGGATGTTGGTGGTTTCTGCCACTGTTATTTGGTTAGCAAGAAGGGTCTTCGGGTGGTTGGCAATAAAATAAAACTACCTAAACCTAAACTCCGACCAAGTAAAAGCCAAAGAGAGACCCAGCTTTTAGAGTAGACTGCACGGGGTCCGATTGAATAATTCACCATAACATAACTCTTACCACTTGATAGGTTAGACCTAGCCTCTCCTGTTTGTAGTAACGTAACTTGTATCAGTTATGCTCAATATTTAAAGTTCTTATGAAAGGACGCACAATTCATCAGAGTTTATGCATGCAAGTTGGAGCAATAATACAAGTTACAACTCTACATTATTCGGAGGTATAAAAGTTGCTCCGATCGCGTAACTTTATAAAATATCGCATTGCTTTATCGTTAACTTAATTTAGTTAAATGTTAACGGGATAACCTTACTCACCTACTATCGGCATGCATGAATTTAATGAAAGAACCCGTTTTGCATTGAAGTGTCGAATTAGAAATCTAAACTAAGCCATATAAATAAAGCCAACTTGAAATCGCCCCAGCCCTTTCTGTACTATCACTGGGATTGGGATACCGATCCTCGGTATAAATCCTAAATCCATGTTAAAGTCAAGTCAACAGTGACAATCCCACCAGGAATTGTAAGGGAGTCATCAAAATCATCATCAAGGGCTAAACCACCCCTTGATCCTTTCACACTACCTACTCTTGGGGATTTATCCCACTACACGCTACTGCTACTGCTACTGCAACTGTGGGATATGGGATTGATACCACACGATTTGATTAAAAACACTATTGATTGCATATTATCCGAGGTTCAATAACTCTTTTTCCCCTGTAATAAACGGCAATAGATGGATAGATTGAAAGGGTTTGGTTGGTGCGAGACAGATTTGCCAATAATTGCTCGTCCCTAAAGTCTTCATAAAAGCTAAACTTCAGGGTTGTTACAAACTAATAGATAGAAATGGGTTTCGTAGGTTGGGGGGCCATTAGTTTGTATTATTACATGTTACCTGGTGACTTTGCTTTAATGTGGACTCCTTTGTCTGGTGTTTTACTGCCTGTAAGTAAAAGGTGTAAAAGTAAAGGCTTAAGCGTGTGAAAAAACTACGGTGGGTCCCAACTGGGATATTTGATTGAAAACGGATTATTACTTAAACTTTCTATTGCTGAGATTCCTATCTGTGCATTTGTAAGGTTTATTGGAGTTCTGATTGATTTTAGATTGGAAAATGGTGATTGGCGATGTGGACAGTTTTAAAAGCAGTTTTTATACACTTTTTGGAGCTTATTAAAATTTAAAAACTATCAATAGCTTTCCCCAATAGTTAACGATTTTTAGGCCGCAAGGCAAGGCCTAGAAAATAGACTATTTCCGTTTTTGTGACAAACGGTCATCCTATTGTTTTAGAATATGACGTTGATTGTTTTATTAGTTCTGTCATTAAGAACTTTTATATCGCACCTTACTATTATGACCAGCCGAGACCCCATTTGCATATAGATTCATATAAATGTAACTATACGATTGTGACTGCTGAAGGCGATGATGTGTCATCCTATCCAAACTCTTACTTTAACATAGCCCAGCAATCACTACCATTTATAACCCACTCACCTTCCATAAACATCAACCGCACCAACCTATCTTGCACAAATATTGGTAAATCGATTCTGTCCTACTGTTTTAACACACATTACAGTAAGTAAAGTAGCCAGTGCAGTGGCCTAGCTAAAAAGCAAAAGGATGGTGATTTTATCTTAACAACACTACCTAACTACAAAGTAGTTTATTAAACGAAACTCAGCCGGGTTGCAAACTCATAATAGTTATATGGATGGAGTTGAGAGGGATGGAATATGATGACATGATGAGGATGAGTATGTGCATCCCAGCAAAATATAGTTTGTTGCTGAGTACATGAACAATGCATAACCGACTGGTTGTAAACCTGTAAGGAATTCTTAGTCGAGAAAAAGGCTCTGGGTAATGATTTATTGCATGAGCAAACAAAACCAAGCTCAACATTTTATTTCTGAAACAGAACAAACCTTCATCGCTTCCTCACAAAAATGACAAAATAAAGTCCAACACACAAGAAAATAAAAGTGGGTTAATTGGGTATTTGAAAGCATGAGTCATGACACTGAGACTGAGATGAAGATGCATCAAGACAAAATATAGATCGATAAGTCAAAACTCCCTACCATCTTATTCTTATTTGTGCATTTAAATGAACCATTTCAATAAATTATTATTGAGTTTGTCTCAAAAACTTCTCAAACGTTTGCCACAAAAAGGTGTGAAATCACATCCCCTAAACTCTGAATCCAACCTTGTCGACTGATGAAACCACATCTAGAAGTCATATCCCTGTAACTTCCAGTCTCCCATTTCTAATTTCTTAGAAATCCACCTATTATTAGAAAGTGTTTCATTTCATTTCTCCTAGTAAACGTAAATATAATGTTTGTTACTGTGTACAATGCATAATTAACTGGTTGTAAACCTGTAAGAAATTATTGGTCGAGAAAAAGGCCATACATAATGATTTATTACATGAGCATACAAACAAAAGCTCAACAGACACTTTATTTTTAAAGAAACAACAAACCTTCCCCACTTACATTAGTCACACAAATTCCCAAATAAAGTCCAACCAACATACAAGTAAAAATAAACTTTCGAGGTAATTGAAAAGCATTACTAATGATACTCAGAGAATAAAAATGCATCAAGACAAAACACAGATCAATATTAAAATTAATTACCATCTTATTCTTACCACTGCGTGTAAAAGAATCATAAAGTTGACCAATAAACCTTAAACCGTTGCAATAATTATTAATAAGTGTCTTAAAAACTTGTCCAACCCTTTACTTTGCCACAAAAAGCTGTGAAATCAGTCACATCCCCTAAATCCTTCGTCCAACCCTGTCGACTGATGAAACCACATCTAGAAGTCATATCCCCATAACTTCCAGTCTCCCATTTCTAATTTCTCAGACATCACCTTATTACTTTATTTTATTTCTCAAGAAAAGGAAGAATCCCTTCTTAAACTCCACTCCGACTCCACCACTGTCAATCCTCCACCAGTTTTACTTTTAGTTGTAGTGGCAACACTAATAAATCAAGTAGGAAGGAAAGAAGGACACATGTAAAATCATCCTCATCCTCATCATGATCACGTCACCCTCAAGAAACTAAAGTAAAGTACCATTGTACCTTGTAGACCTTTGTGTAACATTTTGTTATAATATTGAGTTGTTCTTCCTTCCAATCTCCATCCATCTATCTCTAGGTTTTAGCCAACTCAGTCACTCTCTTCGGTTTCTGATTTCGAATTAGGGGGGTGCGGTGCATTTAGATGCAACTTTACTCCATATAACCACCACTGCTACATATTATATACTTCTAGTTGTTGTAGTAGTAGTGGTAGCGATGATGACGATGATTGTCTGTGTCAGTCTTCACCACTGCTCTCAAGTAGGTACTTACTTTTACTACGGGTTATTATCCAGAGGAAACTATAACGCTTTATGTCAACGAGACTCAACGAATAAAATAAAATAGCCGTATATTATTCCTCTCGTTGTATCCCAGCTCCTTTTATTTATATCAAGGAGCTTAACACGGGTTTTGTCAAGTTAAAATATCGATGGAAAGATAGAAAGGTAACCTATGCCTCTATAGTTTCGGCATCCGCATCAGCCTTCGATATAAATTGATAGTAATGTAAAATATAAAATGTAATGATATTTTATCAAGAGGGTCTTCCCTCTCTTCTGAGAAGAATCCTTCGTAGGAAGGAGGATATTATTATGTAGTGTATGTGTAAGTAAGGTCCATTGGATTTGAATAATGGTAGTTGTAATAGTTGTAGGAATTTATTCCTATTCAGCAGAAAGGCTCAACTTGATTTGGACTTATGCGTGTGTGTGTCAGTTATCAAGTTGTCGTCAGATTCAATTTATTTCAATATTATTCAAAATATTGGGAAGAATTTAAACAACTTTACTCCTCCATTGTTATACAAAGTTTGCTCTAGAGTCAACATTCAAATAACACACAATATACCTAGGAATATTGAATAACTTTTCAGCCAAAGTCTGCCTTCAATCTTGAGTATAATATGTCTAGTAGTTTGTACGTGTCAGACCTAAACTGTCAACTGTCAATGAACAATGGACAATGATGACTTTACTTTACATAAGGTAAAGTAGTTTTACGGTTTTGCTCCTGTGTGCCTACAATTTATTTACTGTCTTAGTTTAAGCATGACTCATCGCATTAGGAATAATCTTTTTCGCTGAGATTTGCATCTTTTTTTCAAAGAGAAATTTTAAATATTTTTTGCAACTGCATCCATTTCTAGGTCAGGGCTAAAGTGAATGACGCAATGGGAAATAAGGATAAGATGAAGTAGTCATTCCGCTGCACCTGCTGCACGTGCTGAAATCGGTATTTTTTGCATATTTTTCTAGAGATCCACTTCCGGTATCTACAATCACTAATAAAGCCCTCCTACATACAGTTATACAGTCTGGAGATGGGAAATTAACTAACAAAGGGCCTTTTTACTGGGAACAACGTTGATTTAGCTGTAGAGGATGACGACGATGATGGGCGGATTTGATTTCTCATGGAGATGGATAAATTACTTGTGTGTCAGAAATATAATAAAATGTCTACATGTATAGTGAGTGGCCTTTAGCTGCTGGGATTTGAATGCAGGTTTTAGGCCGAAGAAGAACGAAAGGGTTTCATTTGTATAAAGTTAAGTAAGTGTAAAAACCTGACATAAGCAATGGTTACTCATCGCTTTATTAATATTATTCCACAAAGCAAAGGTAGGTAGGTAGGTGTAGGTCTACAACTACCATCAACGTTTGTCTAGTTTCATTACAAAAGTTACAGAGTTTTACTTAACTTAGTCAAAGCTAGAAAAGAGGTTTAGAAAAGAAGGACCAAAGTGAATTCACTTACGACGACGGTAAGGCTTCAAACAACCTATAAATCCAGCCACCTCAACCACCAGATTAAGCTCTATAATATAATATACCTACCTAGATAGTAGTAAAGTGGACAATGAAGTAAAAAGAGGGCACATACATATCCCTCTCTCAACAACTACCAAGATAAGAAGAATAAAGTATAAAAGTAGCAGTAGCATAGCCAGTAGTATTAGAAATACAACCATAAACTGCATCCACACTCAAACGATGATGAAAGTGCATGCAAAAGCCAAGGAATAAAATAAACTCCAACTCTACTCAACATGTAGATTGGTTGGTGATACTTATTAGGTAAAGTAAAGGGCGATTGCGATGATGAACCCCATCCTATCGTGCGTATTCCAGATAATATTACAAATATGGTAAAAGTATCCCTCTTTGGCACTTGTATTACTTATAATATGACTAAATGTTAAGCAGTGGTTCAGGTCTAGAGACCCCTCTCTCCAGGAGTTGGTTGGGTCCTTGTCATTCGTATCCCGGACTTTGAGCAGGACAGACAACCCTGGAGTAACTGTAAAAGCACCAACCAAAGCCATATCATCATCATCATCATCATCATCATCAGTAGTAAGTCTCAAACAGATTCGAAAGTAGGAAGTTGTTGAAAAGTGAGTGAGGATTAGCTTTGGCTAAACCAGAAGAACCAGAAGTGGTTAACGCATACGCCAAGTACAGTATAATATTTATACTTGGACCTAAATAAAGTTGGGTAAGAGTGAGATACCCGGAGGAGGATTATAACCTAAAAAGTTGTACAATAGCAACTTTAAGTCAGTAGTAGTGGTAAAAGCTGAGGATTTATAGTACAGAAGGGTCCGCTACTTTTTGCTCAGGAGAGATACAAAGAGGGTGATCCTATCTTTTTACTTGGTTCGTGTTGGTAGATATCATCCCATCCTCCTCTACTTCTATCCTTACTTACTTAGCGTAAACTCTGACTCGAACAAGTGTTCAGTTCGTTTCGAACGCTTGCCCGACAAACATCTAACCAAAAAAGCTCAAAAAGAGAAAGACTGTGAGATTACAAATACTGAGACCGAGTGACAGAAAACTCAAACAACTTTCCAACAAATAACTTGTTACTTGCGAGTTCCGATCCGACAACTACTCCTACAACACGCACATTTCTGCCTAGAGAGTAAAGACTTGTGAGAAAAACAGAAACTCAGTGACTTTTGATAAAAACTGAGATTTTGAAAAAGTTGAAACTTTTTTCGAAATTTTTTGAAAAAACTGAAATTTGTCAAAAAACGCAATTTTTTGGAAAAGTGGAAAAAACTCATTTTCCGTACAAAAGTTGAAAAAAAAAACTTGTAAAAAAAACTCCGTCAGACTTTGAGACTTTTGTCCAACCGAACTCCGTTCCTCTTTCGACTCTAACTTACTCAACTCCAACCAACAAGTGCCTGCCTTAACAATTTTTACCCGAGTAGTTCTTCTTCAACCTCAACTTCAACTGCAATTCAGTTTCGAGGCTTGTTACATTTAATTATTTATTTAAAAATCAAACCTAATGAGTTTTGAAACCCGACTAAGTTTTCGATTTAGTTTTCACGGGTCAAAGTTTAAGTGGAACTTTTATACTGAAAATAATACAGGCTTGGTTGATAAACTTTCGTCTCAATCATCAACAACCTCAACGAATAATATTCTAGCATCCTTACTAACAATGGCTATTCCATTCTACACCGACGAGAATGCAAATGCCTCACCGAATTCTAATAACTACAGTGGAAACTACTCAGAATTGAATGGACGGAGGTTAAGATATAGAAACCGAAACCCGGGTCCAAATTTGGCCCTGCTTAATAATAATTCCGATAGGAATAATAATAGAGCTTCCGACCGTGACGACGACGAAGGTGTTGAAGGAAATAGCAACGAAAATAGCAACGAAGGTTTTACACATCAGTTGATTAGAGAACTTTATTCACTCTATTGTAGTATGAGATCTTCGGGGAGTTCTGGTGCTGCTAGGGGACAGAGGTCATCAAGGAGGTCAAGGGTTCAATCTGGGGGTGTGGACGATAACATGGAGGATAATCAAGGTAAGATTTATTTAAAAATTTTAACATATTCATTTAGCTCATACTCTAAGGGTTTTAATGGGAAATAAAACTTGGAAAAAATCTGAAAGAGTCTTCATGATTTTTGCAGTAAAAATTTAATATTTACACAAAAAGTGAAAGTTTTTTGGAGAAAAGTTCTATAAAAAATCACAAAGTTTAGAGATTTCTCTACTGTTGAGTGAAAGAACTTGAAGATTAGAGTTTCTTGAGTGAAAAAAGTTAAAGTTAAAAGAACGACGAAGTTTAGAGATTTCTTGGAAAAACTATCAAGTTGACAAAAAATATTACAACTTCACCCTTCTCAGGGATTTTTAAGATCTAAAAACAAAACCAGAGTAAGGCAGGTTCAGTGGTAGTTTTACCCGATAATTATTTGTGGTCAGGCAATAATTTTAAAATATCTTAAAATATCTTATATTAGAACTATTTTCCGTATAATTTAACATTTACTGATAATCAGTCTGACACACGGACGTTTTAAATAAAAAAAAGGATTAAGTAAATATTTAATCACACGTAGTGTAAAATTCACAGTAAGTCGAGTACAAAAATCAACGAACCAAAGAAAGCTTCTAGTTTCTCATGCAACCTGTCTGTCTGCATACGTAGGTGATAAATTGAAGCTTTACTCCACAAAAAAGTGATACATTTACTAATAAGATCCCTATCTGCCGCGGTTAAAAGCCACAACCACTAATTTATCATTTAATTAACTAGTTGAGTCATCTTTTAAAAAACCTACCTATGTAGACGTCAGAGCCTACAAATCTTGGGATTTTCGGTACAAATCCCTCCATTAAATAGCATGTTTCAAGATCTATCGAAAGTAGGTAAAGTTTCAAACGTTTTGCGTAGGTGAGACCATCCCAACCCAACACGCCATGTAAATTAATTATAGTATATTACAGTAAAAATAACAGGTGGACATTTACTAAGAGACAAATAAATAAATAAAATCCCAGACTTTGAGAACCTTTACTTATGAAAACTGTTATTTTACTGGATTTTACTCTCAAAGATTAATTGTTATTTACTTATTGAGCTCTGTTAGTGTTGACACTATCTCAACTCAATCGTATCATGTATGGGGAAGTGATTAGCTTCTATTTGACTTTGTAGAGGTTACTTTTACCTTATCTATTCAAGCAGTTTGCTTGCAGTAGGCCACAAGTCCTTTGGTTTATGTTAGGTTAGATGCTAATCAATCATAAATCATGCACATACATGCAGTACAAGTGTAGCAGTAGTAGTAGGAGTAATAATAATAGGAGTTGTAGTAAAGTTAGAGTTGGTCGCGGTTGGCCAACTTCCTCGTAGTAAAAGGTAAATGAGGAGGATAAGTGCGTTGTAAAGTTCAAAGTAAATATTGACTTGGTCAAGAGCTTCGATAAGTAAACTTCACTCGGATTCTTTCCTTGCCAAGTTCCCTTCCATCTACTTAAATCTACTGATAAGCCCATCTTTCTTTTTTAAATGCAATTTAAAGATTTAATTTAAAGGTTAAAAGTTAAGATGAAACAAAAGCAAGCATGAGAAACAAGATAGGAAATGCTAAAGTTGGGAAAAAGCTGGGAGAAACGTACCTTTGAGCCCATTTGGGGCGAGTTGACATAGCCGACTCTGGAGACCTGGAGTCTCACTCACGATTTATTCCGTCCAACTAACTGCATCAATCGTCATCCTTCAACATACTTTTTTTTATATCTTATCGAAATCCATTGTTTATATTTTTATTTATTTTAAAACCCGTAATAATCTCTCGATTGATATAACCTACAAAAAATGACTCACTGTTTTATGCTTTACACGTACGGAATCGGAATAATGGAGTAAATCTCTATGTTGCGTTAGTCAGATACGAGATACCTGGTCAAATATGAATCATTTCGGGCTTTCATGAACCAAATATTGACCACCTAACTTTTCTAAGACTATCGTAGAGAATTTAGTAATGAAATTCACCCAGTTTTTGCCACCTTTTACACACAAACTTTAATGGTTTCTTTACGTTAATTTCATACCGTTTATCGCGCATCTAACTTACTAGTTAATTGACAGTTTATAAACAAAGCTCACCAGCAAGCTAAACTTCAGGTATAAAAAAGTAAAGTATGATTAAGTGCTAGTAATAAGGATGATGAATCCTCAATTAATAAACAGTCAGAATATATTTACACTAAAGGTAAACTTTTTATTTCGGGTACATTGACTCATTGCCCTTACTCTTCACCTCGGACAGCAAGGGTTCGACAGGTATATTTTTGGTACATGTACTTACTTACAAGAATACCTTATTTAATTCCCTACCTTTTTCTATCCCATGCCTTAGGCTACTAAACGTACACAAAAACAAAGTCGTAGTAAATAGTAAATCCTATAATCCGTTTATTTAGTCTAGCCTTCCTTGAGTCTCTCTTCAGTTTATTTTAATCCTTCTTAAACTTCCCCAAAGCAAGCAAGTTTATTTAAATATTCATATTACCTTTATCTCTATCCCCATAATATTTATATTAATAGGCTGAATGTTATCATTTATTTCATAAAACTGTTGACCCTTGTCAAGCCTCGATTGCTCAACTTATCCGAGGATATTTATTCGAGTTGACGGAGTAGATTAATTGAACATTGTCATCCAGAGCTTATAAGTCAATATTAATCCAACTTTTTAACCATGTATGTCTCCTCTTGTCTTATTCCAGACAGTTTAAACTTGTAAACGTTTTCCCTTATCTTAACTTCAGTGCGTAAGTAACTTACTCTAGCATCCTTATGTAATTCATTAGCTCCATCCATGTATGTAGTGCCAGATAGAGGCCGATGACCAGTATAAACCCACGTTTTTTATAAGGATGAAGCAGGAAATAGTAGTTTTTCCATAGAGGTTGTAGTTCTGTAATGAGCATATTACAAATACAAATGATCTCACAAGTAGAGTAGTTGTTCATAGTATTTAGTTAGTTTCTGGGTTACAAGTCCACCCATTAGGAAGAAAGATTAGCTCAAGGACGAAAACTTTCTTTAACGTTGGCACCCATCCCAGTTTCTTATCCATATTACTCCATTGTTCATTGTTATTGTTATCCCAACAAGAAACTTGTTTTCGCACTTGTAACAACATTAAACATGGAAAGTTCATCATCCTCCGTCAGTATTCAATTGACACGGAAATAAACTAATCGTATGACCATACTTGTTATGTCAGTTTTGATTTCAAAACTACCTATACTACCTTAATCAAAAAGCAAGCAAGCCAGTATAATAGTAGGTGTGGGTTAAGGTAGCTAAAACGCTGCGAATTGACGTTATCTCACGTTTTAATTCCCCTCCGGGTTCTTATTAAAAATCCATGTACCATTGGAAAGGTAGGTCCAAGGCTTTTAGCAGCTCTGGGGAAATAAAACCAGGAAATGAGTTATTTGTTTACTTGCTACCTTTGGATGCATGATATGATGGTGTGTTTAATAAATGCGCATTAAATTCCCTATTTTGAATAATAATAATAGGTTCAAGGCCTCAGGTATTACTTATAATTTAGCATAAGAATAAAAGTTGTTAAGGTTTTTGACTCGGAATTAGGCCGGCGGTTCATTGGCCATCCTTGAGACTCTTTAATATCAAGTCACTGACGTATGTCTGTACCTTACTAACGTAATTAAATATCCAACGTACGTACGTGTGTGAGTTGTAAATGTTTGTATTTGGAGTGGAACATAGGAGGTCCATCTTAGTTAGTATTTGAGGTATTAAGTAATGTTGTAGCGTTTTGTACATTTAGTATATTTATTTCTTAAGTTAGAAATGCATTAGCAGAATATATTTCGTGTGTAA
>JAQFZX010002691.1:0-17039 GCA_034682405.1 Hydroisotoma schaefferi | reverse complement strand
CCCGGACCCCGGCCTTTTTTCGACCCCGGAAATAGTCCAAATAGTCCAAATACCCCGACCCCTAAATACCCCAAGGGCTCAGTAGACAGACTTATAACAAACTATTACAGGCAAAAACTCAACGCTTTAGAATCTAGTAACTTTTTAACTTAATGTAGCAGCCACAACTTCCACAATGGGAACTCCAATCCTTAGCATAGTTGGACTTACAGAAGTCTTAGTTCTTATTACGAGTTTCTGCATGTTTTTATAT
Organism: Hydroisotoma schaefferi; assembly: GCA_034682405.1. NCBI lineage: Eukaryota > Metazoa > Arthropoda > Collembola > Entomobryomorpha > Isotomidae > Hydroisotoma > Hydroisotoma schaefferi. Next base: position 16,786 of record JAQFZX010002691.1, on the reverse strand, counting down.
TATGTCCTCAAACGCCCGACTAACTTTCCTCCGGGTAAGGGCCGCTATTTTTATTCTACTGCAAAAGAATGACTAATATGACATTAAAGTGTATTTTTTACTAATTAGGACCACAAAGGCTGCCAATTATTGGTAACCTACATCAATTGAGCTCCGAACCCCATAAGACATTTATGAAACTTGGAAAGAAGTATGGGGGCTTCTTCTCATTTTACTTTGCTGGATTTCCGTAAGTTTTCATAGAATATATGGATTCGCCATTCAAACCTTTTTTGCCTCATAGTATTAGCCGCACCGGCTATTTATGCCAACTTTACTCTTTACAGAGCCATAATAATAAACGATTACAAATTAGTACGGGAAGCATTTTCGGAGCAAGTTTTCAGTGGAAGAGCTAACTTCCTTGAACCGTTTAAACATCGGACTGGAGGAATTCCCAGAGGTTTGTGGAAACATTTTGCAATAAAAGCTAAAGTTAAATTTGAGTGAAGCTCATGAGTAGATTGGATCATTTCGTCCATTTAGGTGTAATATTCACACATGAGAAGTCCTGGATAGAACAAAGAAGGTTTGCTCTTAAAACACTTCGTGACTTTGGATTTGGAAAAAAGTCGATGGAAACAGTGGTCCAAGATGAAGTACTTGAGCTTATCGAGTCTTTCAAAAATCTTGCTGGGAAACCGTTAGAAACTCAGAATAAATTCAACGCTGCAGTGCTCAACGCCTTGTGGTTCATAATAACTGGTACACGCTACTCTCACGACGATCCCATGCTACGAGACCTAATTAAAAGACTCACCTCGTATGTAATTATCATTTCTTAAATTTGAAAATCAAAGTTACACTCACGTTAAACGCTTATGTGCAAGTAGTAAAAAATACTTTGATTTCAGAACTGTCTCTCAGTCCAGATCTGCCGGAGCTATTCTATTTTTCCCATTTCTGTTTAAACTGAGAATGTACCTTCCATGGCTGTTTGGAGCTAGTGCTAAAAGCCGGAAGGAAACGCAAGAAAAAACTTCTCAGTTCATTAAAGGACATATTGCAGAGCATGTTAAGGATTTCCAGCCGGATGCCACCCCAAGGGATTTTATTGATGTCTATCTTGCTGAAATGGCTAAAACTACGGACAAAACTTCAAGCTTTTATAAAGAAGAAGGATGTGCGTCAATATTCCTGCATTATTTAATGTATTTGAATTTATAATTAATGTTCTATTTATTCTTGTCTTAGTGCTGTTTCTAACATACACGATGCTCGACTTATTCATCGCTGGTAAAAGACCTCTTAACTCTAGAAACTAGAATCTAGTCACTAGATACGTTTATAAACTGAGATTGATTCCGATTCTAGGAGCCGAGACAACAAGTACGACGCTAACTTGGGCCTTTTTACTTCTCGCGTTACATCCTGAGTCACAAGAGAAACTGAACCAGGAAATTACACATGTTGTTGGCACGTCTAGACTACCCTCTCTAAGCGATAGGCCCAAGTGAGTATTTTTTAAAATATAGGAGAGTCGCTTGTCTTTTTTTAACAAATTATTGCAGTACACACGTCAGAAATACTTCTTCTTTTTGTATCTACTAGCCATTGAAGGTCTCTAGACGGTTGTTTCTGTTTAATGATTATGACATAATCTTACTCAGCACGAATTGAAACTTTTCAGTATGCCCTTAACCGAAGCGGTGATAATGGAAGTAATGAGATTCTCGGCGATGGTACCTCTAGGAGTTTTCCACGCGGCCCTTGAGGACACTACCTTTCAAGGCTATAGCATTCCCAAAGATACGATAATAGTCGCCAACATGTACAATTGCTTGAGAGACCCTGATGTTTGGGGTGACCCTGATACATTCCGACCCCAAAGGTTCCTGTCCCCTGACGGATTAACTGTTGTCAAGCACGAAGCCCTTTTGCCATTCTCGACAGGTAAGCGAGTCTGTCTGGGGGAGACGCTGGCCAGAGACGAACTGTTTCTATTTATGAGCAGTTTGTTTCAACGATTTAAAGTCGGACCTGATCCAGCAAGTCCTAAACCAAAATTGGATGACTACCATAATGCGGCTGTGCTTATTCCCAAACCTCACAAACTTATTATTACGGATAGATATGAATAAGATAATCATTTTTAATTTTAATTTTATCGTGCTTCAAATATGTTGAGCTCACTTATGGGCATCATTTGACATGATGTGATATTAAAGTAAACTACTGCATTTTTATTAAATAGAGGGACATGCAAGTTTTATGATTTTGTATAGGTGTTGACCCACAGCCCACCTTATTAATTTTACGGCATAAAAAACATATTACACTATTTAAAGTTGCATACAAACATCTCTTCGTTAATCAACCAATTAATAATTTGTGGACCTGAAGATACGAATTTTAGAATTGCTTCAGATAATTAACCACGAATAAACTAATTTACGACGATGTCATTTTTTACTCACGAATCACCATTATTAATAAGCCTATTGGTATGCTAACATTTTTACGTAATTATTTGTCTTGCGAATAGACTCAGTTTAATCTTAATGTTCACTTATTTTCATAAGTTACTATAGCATCCTTTACACGCGATCCTTTGATGCATGCTTATTGAGTTATTCATGGAACTCATTTAATTGAAGTTATCTTACTTTAAAGTGTCATATCCTATCTAATAATTCTAATCTTACTAACCCTTTTGTGAAATAATTCCTTTCTTACAAAATGAACTCATTTTCACACACAAAACTAAGCAATTCAAGCTCAACCTCATTAAATCGTAAGCCAACATAATTTGTTAACTAAAATAATTAGGTTGACCATTTCAAACACTAAATAGCAATTGTAGCACGGTCACTGGTTAAATAATAAAACTAAGAACGGATTATACCCTGATTGGGTATGATCTCCCGAATATGTACAGAAAATGTAATACATATACCCAACTCAAACCCTAAGCAGTCTTTTACTGAGCACAATCTAAAAATGCAAACAAATCCAACCGATTTAACAAGTAGCAAACTCTAAATCAACTCTATCGTTGGGTCGATCCCCCCTTGAATTTCATCCACCCTTTCTTTCCAAATGAAAGCATTTGGATAGCTGAGTTTTTCCTTAAATCCGTGGCCTTTGGAAAGGATTTTGATTTAATACTTCGTAAAATAACGGAACTAAGATTTTTTTAAATTCCAAATGAGACCAACGCGAACAACATCGGGTATGTATGTTCTAACGTTAAAATCTTGAGTGTCAAGTCTTTCCTGTTTTCTATCCCATCAACTCTTCCTGATTGATTCCCTTATTAAACTCTTTCACAGGCTTAAACACTCTAATAATCAAAAAAACAAACCTCCAAATATTCCTACACATCCAGACAAACTTACCTACTAAAGCTATTCTTTCTCTATAACTTTTCAGCAACTATTTCAAGCCAAAAGAAGGAGAAGTCATCACTAAAATTCCAAGGAAGGTCGACCTTATCTCAAGTGAAACGTGAGTCTAAACTGATCATCCGTAACCCTACAAGATTCTTGGATGCTTTTGCCGATGGGAAATGTACCCCTCAGCCAGTAGATACGGACTGGTTGGTCTCTCTCGTGAAACAAGTGGACCTCAACTCAGAAAAAAAGTATGAAGAAAAGGGACAAAGCTTCCTTGAGAAACACCAACGTTCAAAAACAAGGTCACTTCTCTTGAACATCTCTTCTAACCCTATTATCCGCAAGAATCAATCATTTTCAAGCTCAAGCAGAGGGTCATCTCCGATGGGGGGTAGTTCCAGGTCAAATGCCAGTTCATCCAGTTCCCTATCCCAGTCTCAGTCTAATGGCTGTCGTTATCTGTCATGCGATGGGCTAAACGATAGGTCAATGTCAGAGATGGAAACCATGATAGCCGAGTTTCTAGAAGATGTCAAGAACAACGCGGAGGTAGACAATATATTTGTATGGATTTCCAAGTAAGTTTACATTAGATTTTATTTCATTTCTAGACCGATAATTTGTACACACGATTTTGTTCATTTTTATGCATGTAAGGCAACTTTATATGGCTAAGAGAGGAATAGACAGAGGTTGTGATTTTGAATTTTAAACTGTGAGCATCTTCGTAAAAAAACCTTTCCAAATAATTTAGATAAACTTATAATGCTGTGCCGTTTTAATAGGCAGATTAGTAGTAGAGACCATATCCAAAGCCTGGGTACCCTCCTCCGTATCCGCCGTAACCTGAGAAAGTTTTAAAATGTTAACCTACTATTCTGTACAAGCAAGTTTTTATTAGGGAACGTAACGTACCTCCATACCCACCGTAACCTCCAAATCCACCTGTAAAATATTCCAACGAACCGTATTTAATGGCTTGCAAAGCAATAGTACTCATTTATTCTTTAAAAATCCATTCAAGTACCTCCATATCCACCGTAACCTCCTCCATAACCACCGTATCCCCCTGTAAAGTTGGAGAAATAAAGCTATATTAGAAACCTCAGTCAGTTGATACATATTAAGGGAAATCCTACGAATTACGATACGAACTAGACTTTTCACTTCCAGGCATATTGTCTAAAAAATCCAACGTCAAGAATATAAGAAACTAACCGTATCCACCGTAGCCTCCTGTAAAGTTTGAGAAACAAAACTATATCAGAAACCTCAGATTGCATTTTTTATAAATCATTCATAAATCTGCAGTTCCGAACACGAATTTGCAATGGCAATAGGCTAGAGATGGCAAGTTCTATAATATTATAAACTAACCATAGCCCCCGTAACCTCCATAACCTCCATATCCGTAATAGGAGGAGCTGTCAGCTTGTAAATCTCCTGACTTTGCAGCAGGTTTCACAGCAACAGGGCCTCCACTTGCCAATTCCGCTGCCAAAGAAGCTGCAACGAGTCCCAAAAGGGTTAGGGATATCTGTGAGGAAGTCAAACTCGTTAAATTTATTCATGCAGATTTTACGCCTTTTTCCAAAGAATCAGATCCTTTTTATTTAAAAAACAGGAGTTTGCTTCAAATTATGAATTTTGTGAAGCGTTTCCCAACAGTTAACTGCTCTTGGAAACAGCAATGTAGCCAAATCTTCCTGGTTTATTGAAGTTTTGCTTTAAACTCATACCCTAATCTAAATCTGTGCTCATAGCATACCACATAGGGTATTGTATGTAATGTCCAAAGGTAAAACTCACCAAAAACTTGTTCATTTTAGAACTGATGCACTGCACTGCTACCAAAATTATAATCAAAGTATACTAAACTCCAAAAAGTAGCTCTTGAGTTTGAAACAAAGCTGAATGCGTCAAGACACCTAACTGTCTGGCCTTTTTATAACTAAATCTCTGGGTGGTCATTGTCATTCTCATAATATTCCTATAAAATAAGAGTGCTAGAACAATAACAATACAATGGACAGGAAGGGATGGTTCCAGAAATTGGGAATCTTTTGAACTCAAAATATCCTTGGTCTTTAATTAAGGGTTTTTATAATCTTAATGACACATTGCAATCGCCTGGAGGGTGTAATAATAATTTTAAATTGATGGAACAGGAAAAGGTGAAGCTTAACTTTGTGGTCATTTTAATACGAATTAAAAGAATGGGCTATCTATCGCCATCAATCTTATCTAGGTACATATTCATTTGATCCTTAAGAGAGGTACTTAGCATAAGCTGAGATGGAACAGACCCATTTAAGATGCTATCTCTCTCAATTATCTCAACTGTGACGCATTAAGTTCCATTGTTTATACCTATTACTGTTTATTTAGCTGAAGATTAAAGACCGGATAGTAAACATCTACCTGCTCACTTCCATTGCATTGTCGAGGTTAAAGCTGAAATTATACATAGATGCTGAAAAGCCTTAATAAGCCAATAAGAGTTAGTTTAGTGGAAAACATTGCTTCCAAATGGTTACCTTTACAAAGACTTCGCAATAGGCTAAACCATGATGGCGTGTTAAAGAAGTTAGTATGTATATCCTGATGGGCTGAAGATAAGTAATTAATTATTGAACTTTATAAACTAACCCAACCAACATTATGTTCTTTCTCAAAATATTCCTGTTGCAAGCTCAGGGTTTACGAAGGTGACATAAAAATACATTGTAACTAGTGTGATGCAAAGTCGCAGTTTTCAGAAAGGTTTGAAATAATGAATGTTGTAAGGTTAATATTTTGTCACCCACAGTAATCAAGTGGGCCTAACCTACTGTGACTGTCTTTATCTTTGGTTAATCTCTAGGATAAGAATAATGTGGTTAAATGGAATATAATCTAGCTAAAAACAAACAATGCTCAGATCAAAATATCCCTTGAACTTCAATCAGCCAAGCTATGAACGTAAACGTTGAAGAGTAACGATGAAATGATAGCATCGAATCAGAATGAAAATATGTTATACAGCTTTGAATTACCGTGAGGCAAAGCTTTTTGAAACTTATGATAATAAATACATAGCCTCTGCACCCTGGACGATTTCAAACTACCCTTTGGCCTCCCTGCAAACCTAAAACTACCAAAGCCCTTGGACATAGTTAGCAAAGACTCCGACCTCCTAATGTTTGTCGAATCAGCGTCAGACGAGTTCCTACTTTTAGACGCTGAGTACAAATCCAAATTGGAACAAGTTAGCAGAAAGCTAATGGACAATTTTTCATCGTTACAAAGTAGCGGATGGTCAACCAAGGACTCTGCCTTGCTCTACTATCTTATGTCATCTTTGGGCGAACAGCCCTCCTCAAGTGGACACCTTTTACAGGTAAGTAAGCATAGGCAAAATCCTCCCATTTGGTTGCTCCCCAATAATACCAAAATGAGCTTGCTTTATTTCAATCTCAGGGTGAGCTTTTCAAGCGACTGTTCCCTGGCTTTACAAAGGATAACATCATAGGTCAAAAATACCGTCTAAAGATGAAGCGAGCCTGGGAAGAGAAGCGTGACAGCATTATAAAAGACTGGGTCCGAGACAAGGAAGAACTCCAACTGAAGACCAACACGGCCTGGGATAGTATTCAAGGGCTCAGGGAAAAACACAAAGAGCGACTTGCTGACCGGAAGAAACAGCAAGAAAGCTGTAAATATTGGAAAGAACTTTTAGAAAACATGAGAAAGGAGAAGCGACTAAAGGTCCGGCGGATAAGCATGTTGGTAGAGCCGTATGAGAAAGCTTTGGAGGAAAAAGAGCTCAAGCGACTCGAAGAAGGGGAGATTAAGCGTCAAGATCAGAAGCGACTTATTGAAAGCTTCCAAGCAGAACAAATGGAAAGGGTCGAACAGCAGAAAAAGTATCAGCAATGGCTTGAGCAACAGTTGGCCATGAATAATGAGCTCCAAGCTGAGTACAATAAGTAAGTCTGTAATATTTCCTAAATGAATACTGTTTATCGACTTATCAGATGAGCTCTGACCTTCTGAATTTGTTCCAGAACTCGCGTTATAGTTCGGCAACGTCAATACGAGAAGAAAAAGGAAGCCCAAAAAGAACTAGAAAAGTTGAAGGAAGAAGAACGCCAATTGAGAGAGCAGCTTTTGGAACAGTCTAAAGAGGAAGTTGACATCGACTATGACCCTTCCATGCTCTTTGCTGACACGCATGTATGCAATTCCTTCGAATATATTTGACCTGACCTGACCTTAGTATTTCCAAGCTAACTGAAATTAATATATTATCCCCTATAAAATATCTACAGGCAAGTATGGTAAGGCGTTACGAAGTACGGACGTTAAATGAGAATCCAGAAGAGGAAGAAATGGTCAAGTTTTTCCGTGAGAGGTATTCCTTCTCTGCCGAAACGGTTATGAAGGACCGAAGGGTTAAACTTGAGTCAAAACTACGAGACGCTGGACTAATAAATAGTTCTTATGCTAGGCAAGTTCTACAAGCTATGGAACCTGTAGCTAAGCCTCATTTACATTCACAAATCAAATTTGATAATGACTAACCAATAAAAACTTGTGTTTAAAAAAGTATGGAGTTTTAAGCTGTGTATTTTATGAAGGTTAACAATGTATTTTTGCCTACTCAAATTGATCTATTTTTTTACTTCGCTTTGCACTTACCTACCTCCAAACATACAACTTCGTATAAAAGCTCATAAAACGGTCTCTATGCCCTGAAAAGTCTCGTAAAAGGTTCAAAAAACCATTTACAACAACTACCGTTACTCCCCGACAATAGTCCGCCCGCGTTAACCAAGCCGCCTGCTATCCTTTTTTTTACATGTTGAACAGAGGTATCTCTCCCATGCTTCAACAGAACCTAATTTTTTCATACATACGCCGCGGCATATTTTTTTAGAATTACGGTACTTTATGCAGGTCGGGGTAGTAAGCAGATATATTATTTTCGAACCTTACATGGGGATACTATTCGAAAGTACTGTTAGCCGCAGTTTGAAACCAAGAGTAAATCGATAGCCAGCCACCGCCACATGCTGCAGCAGTTTCGTTACGAGTTAGCTAGCCTCGCAGTCAAAATCTAAAAATCTCCGTAATTAATTACTGAAATTCGAAAACCTAGAACTTCGCGACTGTCACTTCCAATAATTTATCATGTCTTCGCTCATTCCACCTCTGCAGTCGTATGATTTTTTGTACAAATTAATTTTGATCGGAGACGCGTGGGTTGGAATGGAAAGACCAATTTGACTACACGATTTTGTGATGGAGCCTACAGCTCCACCCACCCCACTACTATTGGTAGGTTTTATTAAAGTGCTGGTACCGTACAGTCGCAAAATGTAGCCGCAGCTAATCTAAGGAGAAAAGACATGTTGAAGCATGTTTAACATGGGAGGGATACCCTCTGTTTAACTGTTTAACATGTAAAGGATACTATGCGCGGTTAAATTAATGAGGGCGGTGTATTTCGCGACTTTTCGGTATTTTGGTATGTAGTAATTCTTAATATTCCCATTTTTAGCGATTGATTTCAAATTGCGAACGCTATGCATAGAGAAATGGTGAAACTGCAGGTATGGTAAGCACATTTGTAAAAAAAACTAGTATTGCTTCAAAATTAAATTATAATTTGTTAAATTAGGGATACAGTGGGTCAAGAAAAGTACCAGGCCCTTACTAGAGTCTACTACAGAGACAGAGGAACTAGGAACTATGGGTGTCCAACGAAGCCCAAGATTTTTTGAAGATTGACTAATTACTATACAGTGTTCATGATTTTACTTACCATAGAAAAATAAGGAAAATGTTATTTTTGAACAATTGGTATAATAAAATGTAATAACACACTGAATCAAATCATTCCACCAGTCACAGTAGATCACATTTTTTCCGCATACTTTCATAACTGATTTTCGTACTAAAAAACAGAAAGCAGGGTTCCAATGCCTAACGGCAGAAGCTTCATTTCTAATCCATACAGAAACTAAACCAAAACCAGTAGCCAAAAATGAAACCAAACAATCTCATTCTCAATTACCAATTACCACTACCACAAAGACCAATTAGTAAGTAGACAAAACCTTTTGGCCGTGGCCCTCTGAGTCTGAAGTCTGACGTTATGCTCATTTTAATTCCAAATTGTTTCATCAAACATGCAAGGATTCCAAAAACTGCCCGACCTTTTGACTTTTCAGAACCTTTAAAAACGTATGAACTCGCTATGTTTGCCAGATATCCATAGAAGATTTTCCATCATTTATCATAACTTCAGAAGAAATATCTCAAGACGTACAGAAGATCGCAACGAATATAAATGACCAGTAGATAGAAAATGTTTTGTAGAAACCAATAATTTAAATTTTATTTAAATAGTTCGAATCACAGTGCATTTTGTTTTGACAAAAAACTAGACTTGGGTGCTGAGTATTATTTAAAAACAATGTATCACAGGCACATCTTAAAGGTGGTAAGCTGGGGCAGCTCCGTAGACGGCTGGGCCGGCTCCGAAAACGGCTGGGCCGGCTCCATAAACGGCTGGGGCAGCTCCATAAACGGCTGGGCCAGCAGCGTAAACTGGAGCAGCAACGGCAAGTCGGGCAGCAGGGGCTCTGTTGGCAATGTATAACGAAATGTTATTCGCTGCTGCAAGTCGCTTCAAACTTTATCGGGTCATTTTATAGCTCAATTTCTTACCGGTTAGCGAAAGCATAAGACTGGGCGGCTGGGACGACGGTCTTGGCAACAACTGGAGCTGGGGCAGCATAGACGGCTGGGCCGGCAGCGTAGGCTACTGGAGCTAAAGTAGGAAAAATGGTCAGAAAGGTTAAAGCCAACGAATCTCAAATACATTTTACGAAGATGTGGGGCCCGTACACAGATTTAGACTATGTATGACCTAAAATGTTAACCAAGTAAATATGAAACCCACCATGGGCATAAGCTGGGGCAGCATAAGCGGGGGCGGCATATACAGCGGGTTGGGCAACGCTGGCGTGTTGCACAAAGTTGGATGAAGTGTATCCGGTGAGTCCACCAGCGCTGGCAACAGCGACGAGGGCAAGGAAAACGGCGACCTGTTTTTTTTTAAATTATGAACATTTTAATTTCTGCATGATGTTCAGAAACTTAACTCTTGATCATCAAATTACTGTCAGAAACTTACGGATTGCATGATGAAGGTTGGTTGGTTGGTGAAGGGAAACTTCAAGAGGTTTGTAAAAATGTTTGTTGGTTAACAAAGGAGTTGAAAGCTTGGAATGATTTCTTGGACACATTTTTGCTCTTTATATACCAAAGCCATCTCACGCTTCGAGGATGTCTTCCGCACTCCATAACTGAATGTACTTTTTCACATGCATTTTAATTGGAAACTTCCGAGTTTTATATAGCAATAAGTTCCATGCAATAAATTGTGTGGTCAATATTATCATGGATTACAGGATTTAGCATGTAATGATCAAGCGGAATATTGGGATTATGGTCAATCGCCAATCATAAAAAATCATACGTAGCAATATCATATCAAGTGCTTTGATTAACATCGTTACTGACTGAATCACAGCATAACAAGAAACACTTCAATGAAAAGGTCTTTCAAGTTTGTTATGCAAATAGAAATAACCATAACACATTGTAGCAAACCCTTCACTTAAGTGGATATTGGCTAAATATATCTCATCCATTGTAGTCAAGGTGGGCCATCTCCTCGGATCCCACACTCCACACCCTTTTGTATTGATACAATAGCTACAATTAATTAAATCCAATAACCAAACTGTATGCTTACCTTACCTTATGCATTACTTCTACTACAACCATTACTAGTACTACCACCACTACTACTACTACTACTACTACTACTACTACAACTACTACTACTACTACTACTGCTAGTACTCCTACTACTACCATTACTGCTATGCAACTGAACCTACACAATGCACATTGAAGGGCTAAACGGACGGAAACCAATAAGGTCATTGGAATCCTCATCGATAGTTTTTCTTGGTTAATTGGAAGAACTGACCTTGACTTTAAAGGACGATTGCTACTTTCGTTCGTTCATACGGTCCATAGACAAAGTTTCCTACAGAAAGCATTGCTTGCAAGATGCACTGAAGTGAGCTTCTTTTTTATTAATGAATTTATCGTCTAAATCTGTGCATCAATAAACCCTGGATTTTTTTACCCAGGAAAAAGGGTGCTTTACTATTAGACATTGTGACCCTGGGACTTAGAGTAGTAAATAACTATAATGTATAATATATATTTACTACTCTAAGCACTATGAATTTTGATACAATATATGCCATGGAATGGTAAGTTGTATAAGGAGCTCCTCCAAAAAGCTTTGTACATACATTTTTGCGGTTCGTAACCTTATTTTCATGGTTTAAATCATGGCCATTTATTGCGTTTCCGAGTTAAAAAACACCCCTACCGATCTGTCCGTATTTATCCTCCTACATGCCAAATCCCTTGCGTAAAAGTATAATAAATCCATAAAAGTGGTAAAAAAAATCAGAAAACGTGAGCTTTCGAGGTTTAACAGATAAACATTGTTTTACTATAAGAGCTAAAAAGCAGGTTGGACAGTTTGGAGGAGAGGTAACATGTTATTTTGTTAACATTCATAAGAATATACAATAAGCAGAGAAGGTACAGTAAGAATAGCACAGACCAGCAGACATCCTACTTAACCAACTAACTGCTCAGAAAATAGTTTGCTCACCTCGAAATAAAGTTGTAAATTACTTAAAGTTATGGACACTAAAAATCAGTTGGCTATCGATTCTTGCTGGTTGATCAAAACCCAATCCTTTTAATTATTCATACATCAAATTATTGATCCAAGGTAAAGTCTTCATATTGACGGATTTATTCCTTCATAACTTCGACTGCTTCGTGGGTCGTCGTTTAACTTCTATGTTTTTGTTAAGATAGGAACACTTTACGCTCAACAAGTTCTTGTTCTTATGCTAGAGAATGAAAGTATCATATAAAAACAACCTAATCTCCACTTTTTTATTTAGGTATGATTGCATGCATTTGTATTCCTGAACTGTGAACTACAAATATAAATATGAACCGAATTTAGAGTGAGAGTCAACGGTTGAGTTTGGTTGGCTTTATTAAGGTTCAAGTTGTCTGTGAAAGGTCAATTCATTTTTTAGACCTGCTCTACATTCATTTCCACTTGCATGTACCTGCATTTTTTGTGCTACATTAACTTGTCTAGTTTAAAAAAAATACAATCGCCTTCACCGTCGCAGTGTGAGGTGGCAAGAAAGTTAGCTATGAAAGAATGCTGAAAATAACTGAACATGCATAAAATACATAAAATAACATGTACAGGCTACATTTTTTTTAAATATCTAGCGAAAGAATTGCCATTTCTGATTAATTACAGAAGATCAAATCAAGCATGCTAATTTTGGTTAGCTCGCTTTTGGTTTTAAAACCTGACTTGACTAGTGAGGTAAAAAAAATTGTCCAATGTTAGGACGGAAATCGGGTTTCGGAAGAAAAATTAGTTTTTAGTAAGGCTTGGGTTACGTTTTGAGTTGTGACATTCCCATATCTAGTATTGCCGATAATAATGGGTTATTTATATCAGATCTGCCCTATTTATTTTAGTTATCAAACAACCATTAAATTATATTCTAGGTAGAAATAAATCCCCTCCAACGGGGGGTTTTTATGCATATTCCTACATACTCCATTAAATGGGATACATGAATTAGAGACAGTTTATCGATCTTCGTTTCCATTAAAAGTCACGAGCTTTAAACCAAACCTTAATTACCCACGATTCCTTAAATAAGCAGACTAGCCAAGTTTCATGATGATGTCAAGGTCGAAAACTCTCGATTTCGTTCATGTCATCTCCCACCCGGCATGCATGCGGCCTTTTAATACTGCTTCTCTTATAAAAGTAAATGTTTGTTTGTCAAGTGTGAACAGAATCAGTGGTGCATGAACTTCAAATGAAAACAAACGTTACGCTGCATTGTCATAAAATCTGTGTCACATTTAGGGATCCCAATCTTAACTCAAGGGTACTTTATGTAATGGAGGTAATCTCAAGACTTACAGCAAACTTAATTGAGAAACGGAGATTCGTTCAAGGATGAGCATATGTCAAAGAAGTTTAATGCTCTATTTTTTCTTAGGTTTACATGTTTGTATGAAATTATATTGAAATTTGAAATCATCAATTATTGCATCTTTTTCTACCAAATATAGTTCTACTTTATTCTTGCAGATTGCATTAAGTCTGAGAAGCGTTATTTGTAACACTTTTTGGAAATGATATTATACGCTATATTTATGCACTTTACTAATGTATAATGCGCCTTCCTGATGCCTAACTTTTATGGCATGTAACACATTAACATCTCAACTTTTCAATTACTGAAGTACACCATACCTATATATTATTACGAAGATACTGATTTCAGAAGGGATCCAACACTGACAATTGAGTCAACTACTACTACTGTGTTAAGAAATAGGGAAGGACACGGTGGATCCTTGAAATAAGCCTGCAATTGTATTAAACTAGCTTTAATTAGCATAAAAGAGGATTCTTTCTATTAAAAGCTTATCAATTGGACTTTTAGGTCGCGTACGTATGATCTTCTTGGCTGTAGATTATGCTAGGTTTAGTAATAGATACCATTAAGCTGAATAAAAAATACTCCCATGCATGACTCCTTTCTGCAGCTCTATTGTTACAACTCAATTAGCAATGTAATGCAGCAATCCGCTTCGGCTTTTTAAATAAATTCTAATAAAACAAAGTATTTACTTCGTGTAGTTATTCATAATGATTAAATGTATTAGGCTTCACGCTGGTTCGGCAAGGCGGAACGTTTGCGAAAACCTACGGGATGTACCCTCTTTACTTGAATGACTTAATTTTTTTAGTCTTAAATCCCAAAGACGGACCTATATAAGGGCTGCTGACTTCAGATTTGACATATCAGTTTGAATCTGCTTAAATATTTAACTGAGACTGAGAGTTCAGTACATTATTAAGAACATTTATAAAATTCTGCTCATACCCAGTAAAACGATAAATAACTTTATTCGGTTGAAAGTTCTCATTCAGACGATTTATTTCGAACAAAGTCGTTCAGACAAAATGGCGAAATGGGTAAAATTTTGCTTGCAACTCTTTAACAATTACTTTGACTTGAAAACGCTGGTCAGAATTGTAGGGAAAATACAGGCAAAGTACTTTCTTACTCCGGAAAAGTTTCATTTTGCTGGATATACAATCGTATGAAAAATGGCAAAACTTTTTTTTTTACTGTCTGCACTTGTCCATTTATTTTTTAAATCGCTTAATTTATCAATTTTTGCCAATTTTCCAAAATCTCGGTAGCCCATTTTTTCTTAAAAACCGAAAATTAATGCTTATTGGAAACTTCAAATTGACTGGCTTTATCTTACATTTGCAGATATTGGTTCTTTGCGTTTCGGCTGCAGTACTGCAACTTTCCTCTGCGGGTTACTCCCGTAGGATTCGAAGAGGTATTTCCGGTGGAGGGGGTAGCAGCGGTGGCTATGGGGGAGGTTCCAGTGGGGGAGGTGGAGGGGGAAGTAGCGGTGGCTATGGGGGAGGTTCCAGTGGGGGCGGCGGGGGCGGCGGGGGCGGCGGGGGAAGTAGCGGTGGGTATGGGGGAGGTTCCAGTGGGGGAGGTGGAGGGGGAAGTAGCGGTGGCTATGGGGGCGGTTCCGGTGGGGGAGGGGGAAGTGGGGGATGTCCAGGTGGAAGTGGAGGTGGTGGTAAGTTTCCTTAACGCAGTGATTTTAAATTTGCAATCGCGAAGGCCTTAGTAAAAATCCCATTGTTCTCAGGGGGATTTGGTGGAGGTGGTTACAGCTCTGGAGGTGGTAGAGGAGGTTCAGGAGGAGGTTAGACCCTAAACGTTGCCCACTTTGTTGGTATAAATAAATTCTCAGTCCTTTAATCGTTTATGAAAATTATTTTAGGTGGGTCCGGAGGATTTGGAGGTGGCAGTGGAGGTAAAATACATTAGCTTTAATTAGAATCATAATACAAGTTCGGTACGGTCATGAAGCTTCATATGTTATGAAGTTACATGACTGTAGCTGTAATAGCAATCCCACGCAAAACTTTTGATCCTAACTTCATAAAATTTACAGGCTATGGTGGAGGTTCATCTTCTGGAGGAGGTGGAGGTGGTTTTGGAGGTAACATTTTGTTAAAATGATGATGTTTAATTCTCGGTGGAATTAAATTTAGAGTAATATAATGTCATGCATACTCATAATCGTGCGTCAATAGGTGATAGTTTTGGAGATGATTACTCCGGAGGCTTCGGCGGAGAAGGTTGGTACATTTTAAAGGTTATCTGCACCTAGAACACTGAAATTTAGTCTGTCACAAAATCATCCGTTTATCATACAAACTAGCAGAACACCTAACTTCTAGACTAGTCCTTCACCAGAGTAGTTTTGCACAGTATGCAATGCAGAACCGTTGGAAACCATTTGATAATAAAGTTTTAAATTTTCATGTCTTTAGGGGGTGGATCTGGTGGATCCGGCGGCTACAGTAGCGGTGGTGGGGGCAGGAGTGGCGGTGGTGGTGGGGGTGGGGGTATTGGTGGCTCTCAATATGGTGCTCCAAGTTCCCAATACGGAGCTGGAACTGCAGGAGGTAGTGGAAGTAATAGAAATCTCACCAAAGTTAAGCACTATCCAGAAAAATGTATTTAATAAAATAATTCATATTTTTCAGGCGGATATGGACTTCAAGGATAAAAACTCTAATGAATCCATCTTGATGAAATTGCAGCCTAATACTAAGCAGTTAGCAGTTCCAACTGCAAAGTTCCTATCAAAAGATACTCAAGATTTAGTAAAACCATAATGTAGAGTATTTGGCCATATTATTACTGTATCAATGTCTACTTTTCCGTTGCTACAAACGGTAACAAATGTTTTATAAATTCTCTCCAAACAAATACAATGTAAACTTTCATTTATTCTTTATTAACGACGATGGTCAAATAAAATCGACTTTCTTACAGTAAAAGAACCGTTCTTTCATCCCATTATAATCCTACGACCAGCGCATTCATATAACAACGTTCACAGTAGATTTTACAGTAGTATAAATCCTCTTTTCTAACTTAAGTTCAGAGAGTGGAAGAAGAGTTGAATAGCATATCAAGGGTTCGTATATAATGTCAGGTATTTAACCCAGGAGTTATTTAATAGGTGGAGACTCGGATGGCAGGGGCATCGTAGGTTGAAGCGACTCGGACAGCGGGGGCATCGTATGAAGATACTCGGATGGCAGGGGCATCGTATGAAGATACTCGGATGGCAGGTGTGTCACAATCAGCGACTCGGAC
>JAQFZX010002690.1:0-17050 GCA_034682405.1 Hydroisotoma schaefferi | reverse complement strand
CAGTCCAAGAAGCGTGTTCAATTACTTAAGAATAAAATAATTCATGCAACGATTTTTACAGATTTACCGGATTGTTCAGTGGATATGACTGCACAATACATTTTTAGCCATTCTACCACTATTACTCCTACAACTGAATTAAATTATACTACTACACCGAGGAACCCTGTAAGTCCAGTTAATCGAGCTTTTTCTGTATTAATCCCGTGTATAATTAAACTGACATTTTATTACTTACTAAAGCCACTAGGATGGATAAAAATCAAGCCCCTAAATTACACTAACAAGCCTAAGAACCATGTAAGCCAAAGTTTATCTTAGTCCTGCAGATTATTCCTTGTAGTATGTAACTTTAAGGTATTTTCTTGCATACAATTAAGTCTAACCTTCGCGGATGGATAAAAATCAAGCCAAAAAATTACACTACAGCATCTAGGACTCATGTAAGCGAAGTAATGGTTATAGTTTTAACTGTTTTGTGTAAAATTAAGCTAGTATATCTTATTTAAAGCCTATCCTTCCTGGATGGATAAAAATCAAGCCGAAAAATTACATTACCACACCTAGGATCCCGGTAAGCTAAATAATGTAGTTTTATTGCTGATTTCCGGAGCGTTAAGCTGATCAATATTATTTAAAGCTAAATCTTACCGGATGGATAAAAATAAAGCCATTAAATTACACTACCGCATCTAGGGCTCCCGTAAGCTAAGAGTAATGTTTATAGTTTTAACTTTAACTTTGTTCTGTAAAATTAAACTATGATATCTTATTCAAAGCCTAACCTTCCTGGATGGATAAAAATCAAGCCGAAAAATTACATTACCACACCTAGGACCCCGGTAAGCTAAATAATGTAGTTTTAGTGCTAATGTCCGGAGCGTTAAGCTGATTAATATGATTTCAAAAAGCTTAATCTTACCGGATGGATAAAAATAAAGCCGAAAAATTACACAACCCCAACTTCTGTTCCGACGGAGGTTTGGATAAAAATTAAACCAAAGAAATATGAAGACCTTGCTCCAAATAATCATTCATTAGGCTGGGTAAAAATTAAGCCAATAAAGTACAGTATAGAACCGGCTCCTAGGAAAAGTGATCCTTCAGGATGGATCAAAGTCAAGCCAAAGCTCTACTCAACGTTGACTCCAAGCATAAATCTGGTTAAGCAACTGGCCATCTTAATATGTTCCTTGTCATAAGAATCATGATAACTCTTTTAACGATTTACGGTCAAATTCAGAGGTTTGACCCGCATTCAGATGACCATAGATGGATTAAAATCAAGCCGAAACACTATAGCACAACTACAGAGAAGCCTATTGGATATGTAGGTCATCTCTTGTTTTAAAATAATTTAAAGCGATGAAATGTATTAATTAATATTAAACTAAATTATTGGAAAGAGTGAGGAAGCGGAAGAAGGGGTTTGGATACCGATCAAAAGCCTCAGAAACCCCACAACAACTACCACAACGCCAGCCTCCGTTGAGGACGACCCAGCCTTAAATGAAACGATGATCTACTTCGACCTTCCTGGGGAAGAATCCGGAGAAATTGGCTACCCTGTCGAAACAACAAGTTCAAGCACAGCTATTCCTGAAAGCTCGGGCGAAAATGTAATACCAACAAAGTCCCCTGTTTATGTCAACGTCGAGTCTGAGTCTGAAGAGACTTGGATTCCTATACTGCGACCGGTTAAAAAAACCCCAAAACCACGCACAACAACGGAAGTAGCCCCAGTCCCAACTACTAGTAAACCCCAAAGGGATATTTGCAAGATGGAAGTTACAAGAGATCTCGTGAAGGATTACTGGCTAGACCCTGGAAGTAATGCTTGTTCCAGGTCGATAAATGAAGCGGTGTTTACAGACCAATTAAGACGTTTCACTGCGAAGCAGTTCGATAGAATTTTTGACTCTAGGTTGAAATCCTTCCAGCAAATGGAAGAATTACTCAACTATACCAAGAGCATTACTCAAAAGACTTGTGGGGAGGAATTCGTACCGGGGGAGTTTTTTGAGGTGGCGAGGTCAGCTTTTTTAATGTTTGTCCAGGAGGATTTTTTCTACGGGGTTGAGGGAGCAATACCGGACGTTTATAAGAGGGTTTTGAAAGCACTGAAAAAGTGTGAACAGAGAGCTCAGCCTCATGTTTTTGAGTCCAATGTACTTAAATGTGGTATCAAGAAAGTGAGTAATTAAACAATTAACTGTATTAGTGAATTTGTTTAAGGTAAGGGATTGTTGAAGGATATCTTTTGCAGATCAATGGGTTCCTAATAGTTCCAGGGGACAGGGTAAAGCTCGAAGTACCGCAGAAAAATTCCTGGAAAAACTTTGAGCCTTTGATTGAAACGGCTTGGAAGATGTTTCTAAATACTCATTCATACTGTTTTTCTGATTTCAAGTATTCGAACGATCATCACCATTTTTCCGTTTTGATGATGGAATTATTTAGTAAAACTATTTATGAGAAATGGTACAGTACAGTAAGCGTATTGAATAAGCCTTACTGACTAAATAGATATAATGGAAGGCTGTAAGTAAGGAATGTGTGTACAGGATTGAGCCTCTGGATTCCTTGGAGCTGTACAGATTTATTTTGCCAAACTATAATTTTCTAAAAGAGACTATGGACAATATTGACTTCTGTGTGTCAGCTACGAATCAAATTTCAAGTTGTCCAGCATGGCTAGCTCGGTCTGGTCTTCGCAGTCCATCGCGGTATGGATAATAAGGAAATGTTAAATATGTTTTGGAAATGTAAATGACAATGGTACGCTTTATTAAACTTTTAGAAAGAAGAGGTCCATCTGGGTAGATGATGTCAAGGAGGATTCACCTAAATCAGAAGTATGGGACGGAGAGGCATTTTGTCTACACAGAATGGACGACCCTGACACGAAGTTACACCAGACTAAATGCGATGGATCCGTTGTTTGATGATTTTCATGTAATTTATATAATTTATCCAAGGAACTCTACTGTGTTGAGCTGTTTTTATAAATAAATAAAATGTTTGAAAGTAATAACCAGTTTATTGATGCTATTTTCAACAAATATGGCGTTTACACAATGGGTTGTAAGCTCCCTATGATTGCAAATGCATACCAAGAAAAATATGCCGGAATTGGTAAACCGACCGAGTTTTTTATACTTCTTCTCAAAGATGATTTCATGTGCATTCCGTCATCGAACTTAAACTGGATATTTTTCTTAATATAACGCACTTTCCTTTTTCCAAGTTCCCTCAACGTCGTAAATGAGTTACCTACTACTTCCGGAATCACATTGGCCTTGATCTGGGCCGTTGTAATTCCTTTTTTAGCCTTGGCAAGGACTTGGTGAAGCTGCCTATGAGATATGGAGATTGGTGTTTCCAACACAAGAACTTGACTCTTGCGTTTACAGGGTGGAATTACGCCAGAACCGTCGTACGCGTAGTAGCCTCCCGTTGCCGGAAATAACCAAGATATCTGGGATTCATTTCATGTGTAAAATTAGCAACTTTAGAGGTATTGAAATGTAATGAAGAATTGATGCATTTTTCGCTTTAAACCTGAAAAGGGAGATCTACAGTTACTTCTCGAGGATCGTCAGGTAAAATCTCATAGGCTTCTTTATAAATCTCCTGAAATGTATTCTACAAAGAAGCATTTTTTGTAAAATTTAAATACTACAGACTATTCAAAACCTTTCTCTATCGTCATATCAAGAAATTGTACACTATTATCCGAACGGGTAAAAGAAAAACTCACTCGGGCTTTCTCAAACTTTTCAAATTTATTCTTCAAGTCGAACAATTTGGTCTTGATGGCCTCAACATCGCTGAACGTTTCTCCTGCACCTGTACCAATTTTGTGTTTTTTAAATATCCATTGTTTCTCTCTAATATCTGAATCCACTTGGACTTTATAGAGCTGCTTTGCTATGTAGTTGTCCTGAGCAGATTTAAAGGCTCCGTTAAGCTGATCCAATTCTATTTTTAAGCTATCTGCCTTCTCAGTGTCCGCATTTACTTGACCTGGAGCAAGTGTTTGGTCCTTAAGTTGCTTTTGTATCTTGTCAAGTATGTCATCTAAATTTTTCTGAACAACGGCCCGATCGTCTAGTATCTTTTGGGGTTTATCCTTCAATTCCACAATCTCTTTCTCCAGTTTACGGCTTTCTTCCTCTTGCAAATGGTAAGAATCGGCCGTTTTAACCATTTCATACAATGCTTTCAGCTGGAACAAATGAGGATAATGTATGTAAGCATGTAACCCATAAATAAATAGTAATTGGTTGCTTAAACAATAACCAACATCTTTATAAGTAGCTTTGTATCCTATGCTCGAAGTCTCATTCTTTTCTATTTCAATCTGTTCCTCGTACAATTTACGGGCATTCGATAGTTCTTTCTTTAAGGAGACTGCTTCAGGCAACATTTGGTCAATCGCCCTGGTCTCCGCTACGATGTTAATCTGTTTTACTGCCTCCTCGAATATAAACATTCCGGGATGGTCTGTGTTGGAAACCTTCGCAAATAATTGATGATTTTAGGCCCTATTTTTGTCAAATGGGTATGGAACCTTCTATCAATGCAAGTGAAACTATACTGTTTTCAACATGAAGCATGGAAACAGATTATTTTTAAGGTCTATCCCCTGAATAATCCCCCTTCCTTTCAACGTTGGTCATCAATACATGAATTTCACGAAGCGATTTGAAACCGGAAGGAAGGTGTACTCCATTAAAATTGAGATGGTAATGTTTGTACTATTACTTCAAGCATTTACCTCAACTAAAACATGAATCTGACTTTCAAATTCTTTTCTGTGGTCTGTAAAAAGCATGACAATTTCCATTGGAAATCCCTTTCCATTAATTCTATGACCCGACTGAATTCCTGGTCCCATCTTTGGCTCTTTAGTGGAAGAATTTGAGAATAGAATAAAAGCGTGAGTAAAGTGTCTAAGCAACAGACGTCCAGCACCTCCGATGTAACTCCCTGACTGGTATAAATCGTCCACGTTTAAGTTAATATTCACTGAAAAAAGAGATATGCAAAATGTAAGGTAGATTAAACAAGAGGAAGGTACTGGACTAGAGTGGATTCTATAATCCATTAGAATATTAGAAATCTTACAAACTTCCATCGTGATTCCATCCAAATTTGAAAGCATGGAAAAGCTGTAAACGGCACTTGTAGGTTCCTCGGCATAAACAAACAAAGCTTGACTCTTTTTATCTCGGATTGCTGCATTAGTATCGATGTTTACTGGACTTGTGAAATGGTTGTTCTTTGGATCGCAATTTGGAAACTGCGTTGACCATTCCTTCCAATCTAATAAAGTTTGATTGAAGTGTACTAGAATTTAGATCATGCAAAATGAAATATTACGTCAACAAATTGTTAATGCTCTGTTCTTACTATCAAAACTTGCAAAGGATTTACAAGCGGAACTAAAGCAAGAGTGTAAGATGGATTCTGATATAGGAGCGATTCCCTTAAGAGGGTCAGTATTCTTGAGCGATCTTGATTGTCTTGATCCATGACAGAAACATAATTGATTGATGATTAGGTTGAATATGCATACTGTGACTTTAAGATAGCGAACTTGCATGCTTATTTGGTTGCCGATTTTAAATCAATAGAATAAAAGGAGTGTAAGGAAATCTTAAGAGTTTTTTGGATCGCTATTAAAATTACATGGGAGTATTGTAAAACTTACGCTTACTCTATACGTTAAAATGCATTTATCTATTTGTAGAATGCAATATCTAAGCATAATGTTTGGAAAAATGCCTTCTAAAGATTTTAGGACATATTTTCAAAGTGTTTATGCACGTCTTGGTAACAAAGAGGCTTATAGCTGGTGAAAAGTCAAATGAACCTATGCGTGGTTAGGGAGTGCTGGAAAAAAACAGAGTGGAGATATTACAGCATTATATAGTTCACCGACTTGGAAAAATGATCGAGAATTAGTAACTTTGTGAAAAATCAACAAGAATAGCGAAAAAATGATGATAAAAATCTAATGTATAGGTAGGTCTGTCTGCTTAAATCCTATTCATACCCTGCGTCTTATGTTTGGTTTAAGTATTCGTAGTCGTAGTCGTAGTCGTAGTACGGCGTGGCCTAAATATTTGTTAGAAGCTCCGGATTAAGTAAAAAAACAATTGAAATAATACGTCAATCGTAATTTGATTGAATTATTCAAATATGCTGATTAATGAAAACTCTCGGATAGATTTATTAGGTCGGGTCATGGATAGCGTATTTCATATATTTCACATTTTACCAATGCTTCAATGCTTGACAGAATGAGATTACAACAAATTCATGGGAAGTCTATAAAAGGCTGTTGATTTGTCGTCATAATCATAATAGCAAGTCAACCTAAATTCCGAAGTCTGCAGAACAGATAAAATAATTAAGATCATTGTTTAACAAATTACTAAACAAAATGACTTTTGGCATAGTAAAAATATTAATACTTTTGGGAACATTTCTTGAACTAGTACAAGCGGAGGTATGACTCTAAAAAACTTCCAGCTTGCCAAGTAGTACGCTCTATCTAATTAACAATTCAATGCATTATTTTTTTTAACGCTATTTTACTTTTTGTTAAAATCAAATAGAACATCGGCAATACTCAAGATGATAACGTAGCTCCAGGACTAATAAGAGGTACGCCTTTACACTCGTCAACCTTTTTATTACAAAGTATTTCATGTGTCCAACTTTGCAGACGTTGGTTGTGGGGAACATTCTCTGGATCCTTCAATATCTTTGCAGTTTCAAAGCCCGTACTTCCAACAAGGAATATACCCTGCAAATTACGAATGCACTTGGAAGTTCTTCGTAAGGACTTTCCTAAATACCTTCGTATTATTGGCAATGAGTTTTTAACGGTTTACAGATCAACAGATCTAATCAGGTATGAATTTTTGACAGGGTACTTCTGGATGCAATCCTTCCGTTAACTGTGAGGATTTTGACGTTCCAAACTCTCCAAATTGTACCACGGATTTCCTGTCTCTCTCCGATGGATCGGGAGAAAGCTCTAGGTACAAGTCAGCATTTAATTAAAATTAGGTCAATAAAGTAAAGGTCCAGTAGAAAGAAATATTTTGGTTTGGACAGATTTTGTGGAACTAAAGGTCCTTCCCAAACTACATCGTCGTCGTCTTTGTTATATTCATACTTCAAAAGCGGATCTTCATCAGTATTTAAGAACGGGTTCCGCTGCACCGTAACTTGTTCATCTCCTTCTGAGCTTCGATTTCCAATAAATTTCCTGCCAACATCTCCGCCAAAATATGCGGATTGCTGTATGCAATGCTCATGAGATCATTTATGTTTAATGCTAAACTATCAGTAGTATAATGCTACGATTATTAGTTAAATATTCTGCCTTTGGCTTAGTATGCGGAGTTACGGGGGATAGTAGTGGAAACGGTACGAGGAACCGTCCGGAAGAAATAACTCGCATTGTAAATGGAACGGTAGCTCCAAAATATCGTTGGAAATGGCAAGCAGCGATGGTTCTCAGGGGAAGTAGTAGCCCGTTTTGTGGTGCTTCTTTGATTACTGATCGGGTATAATACCTTTAATTTTAAAGACTATTAAAGACGCTTTTATAGTTCCAGCTAGTATTAATTGGACTATTTTTGTAGCATATTTTGACCGCTGCCCATTGCGTTGTGACAACTGGGTATGACGTTTAATTACATTTAAATATACATGCAACCTAAAGGGGTTTGTGAACCTCGGGAAACGGTTTTAACCTACTTAATTGTTTCTTTTATAGACTAGCAGTATTTCCTGCAGCTGCTGAGATCGTTCTTAACGATTATAACATATCCAGCTCAGATGAAACGGTTACTATTCGTCGTAACATTATTGCAGCCATTCCGCATCCTCAGTATAAGTATGTTGTTAAATCATATTTTTAAAACTTTTATGCAAGTGAAAGTAGTGATAAATCAACTTATTTCAAAGCCCTGCAACTCAAGATTATGACATAGCCGTTATAGAAATGAGCCAACCAGTAGACCTAACAGCTACGCAAGAACCAAAGGTCACGCCAGTATGCCTTCCTTCCAAGGGCGCTCGTGACCTTTTTGTTTGTGATATTGCAACAGTAACTGGTTGGGGGGTATGAGTGGATACGAACGATTGACCTTTAATTTAATTGACTTGAAGAACCTCTTGTGAATCCGAATTCCTCACATTATAGACTACTACAGAGGGTGGTGAACAGCCAGACGTACTTATGCAAGTTGATGTTCCGGTTATCACTAATGAATTGTGCAATATGCACTACGACAATAGGATAACGCCCAGGATGATATGCGCTGGGTACCCCGATGGAGGACAAGACTCCTGCCAGGTACGATTCTATGAAATTTTGTGTTTTACTCTCGTAATAAAGCATTAATTGAGATAATATCCCTTGGGTCCTATAGGGAGATTCTGGTGGTCCATTCGTACTTCCAGGACCGGACGGAAGGTATACAGAAATCGGGGTTGTAAGCTTTGGACAAGGCTGTGCCAGAGCTGGAAAAGAGGGGGTTTATGCCAGAGTTACAGGTAAAAATGTCAAAATATCGTTGGCACCTAAGCTAACATTGTAATTATTAGCTTATCCTTCTACTCAACAGAACTGAATGACTGGGTGCGTTCCACGGCAAGAGGTGCCACTTGGTGTAAAGAGCAATGAAATTAAGCATTTATTCAAACATCTACACAATTTCCAATTCTGTACAATTTTATGATTTGAAATACAACAAAAATGTAATAAATGGTAGTAAAAGGTTTGATATTAACACATCCATCTAAAAGCCTAAAACAGCACGCCGCAACCTTATCTTTCCCTACGATAACCGATAACATTAACAGCTTTCTGTAAAAGTACTATGAAAGTTGAGGATTAAAGTCATCTAAATAGCAAGCTTACTAGATCCGTCTTATCTTATTTCTGGTCTTATCTTATTTCGTTTATAAAAAGTACAAACTTAAAATGCTGACATGCCGGAAGCCAGACCTTTGCATTTATTTCAGGTAGCGTAGAGCGTAGATGCACTGCCTGTTATTTCTTAATTTAGCCATTTAAACAGAAAGGATGCCACTTGCCACAGAAGGTGTGTACAGAACTTGGTACTTTAAATAGAAGATAAGCTGATCATGATAACCACGTTACAAAAATAAAAAAATGCCCTAAATCCTCGCCCATATGCCGCCCTTGTTAATTATGCCGAACGCCTATCCTTTAAATGTTAAAAGGGGCATCTCTCCCATGTTAAAACTGCTTCAAAAGACCTTTTTTTATGCATATAAGCCGCGGCATATGGGCGAGGATTTAGGGCACTAAGAATTACACCAATTGTCGGACAAACAAAACACCCATCTCAGTCTCAAGAGCATGAAATGAATGTCCGAAACGCCATGGTTTGAGCTGCATTTTGGAAGAAATATACCTAAGATTTTTTTTTGCTCATGAGATTATTTGGTGCGTAAAGTTGAACACATTCTACATCTACATGAACAGTACAAACAAACCTTACTTTGTGGAACAAAACAAGTTGTTTTTAACGTTGACTTTTCACGAATTACGTCGAAGATAAGGTAAGGTCACTCAAATAAAGGTTATCTTGTTGAAAAATATAGGACTTTTTATTGAAAGAAACCCTATTTACGATTTAGGAAAGCTGGATATCTGGATATCAGGACGTTAGTCATCAAAATCGATAAGCAAGAAATCCTTCCGGACCGTAAAACGTAAAAGGAACCACTTCTTTAACCTGTGGGTTCTGTATGCATATTTTTACGGTAATTTGAATGTTATTTGTGACATATTTTAATGAAAAATATAGGGATTAAATACCCAAATAAATAACTGCTCCTGCCTGCTATTTTAAAAGTTTCAGACGGGGATAGTAAAGAAATGAATGAGCCGATTCTGGAAGCGTTATCTTTCGCCCTGGATAATGACCTTAGACTGGATAATAGAAGCGGTCCATCCTCTGGAAACGCTGCGTTTCAACCACACCCCCAACACAAGGACCAGGGTCAGAAAAACTCCAAAGCTGTCTTATCATCTAGCGTCATTCTTGGAGAGAATTATGATACGCCGTGTCTTATCCCTGGATGTCTTATCATTTTCGAACCTCTTGCCCTCAAGGTGAACAAGGATAAGTTCCTTGCCCACTTGCTCACGGATCATAAGCTGGTTATCGATGATGTGGATGCAATAGCTACTTTACATAAGTGAGGGATTGTTGTCGGAGTTTGAGTGGTCATGAGATAGCGTTTATTATTTATTTTTTGGTTAATTGCAGATATGTTATTCATTGGAAGGAACGCTTTTCAAACGCTCCGATCACCGACTTTTGTGTAGCCTTTACTATGGACATGGATGCATTCCCTAAACCGATAGAGCGTAAGGTGGAAAGTGAGGCGGATGTTGATAATTCTAGTCAAGATAATCCCAATGTTACGTATTATTATTATATGCTTACCCCCGCTTTACCGGAGGATAAGGAACTTAGACTAAAATTATGGAATAATAGGCTGGTTAGTTTTGTATTTAATTATTTATTGGATTACCGATTTAAACTGAATAAGGTATTTGAAACGATTGATAATGGTATGGCGTATCTGTTTGTAGGAAGTAATACTTGAAGTCAACAGGCAGGAGAGGGAACAAGAGGATTTCTCCCATCAGTGCTTACTTTGTTGGGAAATATTTACTGGAAATAGGATTACCTTATTTGAACACATGAAAGCCGCACACAGTTTTCATGTGGGAAAGCCTGATAATATAGTCTTTGTAGAAGAATTCCTAGAGTTGATAACAGATAAGCTTAATAAGTAAGGACGTAGCTGCCCCGTTAGGTTTTAGAAGTTTCATTGGAGAATCCTAAATTAGAGAGTAAATTCTTAATATCATGTTTTATTTGTGTTATAGATTAATTTGCCTCTGTTGTGAGAAAGTTTTCAAAGAAAAAACTATTTTAAGGGAGCACATGCGAAAGAAAGGACATAAAAGGCTGAATTCCGAGAATTCAGAATACAACCGATATTACATTGTCAACTATTTAGAACCTGGAAAGGATTGGAAAGCGCTAGATGTGTGTAATTCAAGAAATTATAACATGATTAATTTATAATTATAAAAGAGTTGTTATTAAAGGGATTTTCTGATATGATAGGAAGAGGAACAAGAGGATGAACGTGTTGAGGAAGAATGGATGGAAGCCGATGGCGAAATGGCGAGTATAGTGTGTCTCTTTTGCTCAAATTCAACCTCAGAGTTTGATAAGATCTTAGAACATATGAGCAATGAACACAAGTTTGATTTCAGTTCTGCTACAGTTAACTGTGACTTTTATCAAAAGGTAGCAATGGGAATTTTCTTAGCTCATCTAGAATCTGGACATAATTTAATTAGAAATCTTTAAAAAATGCAATTGATATCTGTTTGGTGTAGGTCAAAATAGTCAACTTTGTAAGAAGAACGGTATTTTTAAACACTTGGTAAGAAGCAATAATCATAATGTACCGTATTTCCGGAAATAATTCCCCTCTAGTAGTTTTACCTCTAAATAAGGCCCCTTCTCTTCCCATTTAAAAATGAAAATTCGCCCTATATTACTCCCAGCGGTTTTTCAATTTTTCTTTCTATAAATACTTTCTTATGGTAATTATTTCCAGAAATACGCTGTATCTACTTAAAACTTTTGCCTGTGGTTTTATGTTTTCACAATTCTATATTTCTTTGCGTTTAAGCCTGTACTGCGACCAGAAATTTTTGGAGAGGACAAGTCTACTTGAACATATTTTAAGCCATAAGGATACAGACAGCGATGCTACTGGTAGTTTTATATCTTCCCAAATTTGGAACCACCC
This sequence comes from Hydroisotoma schaefferi, assembly GCA_034682405.1. NCBI lineage: Eukaryota > Metazoa > Arthropoda > Collembola > Entomobryomorpha > Isotomidae > Hydroisotoma > Hydroisotoma schaefferi. The sequence continues at coordinate 5,152 of JAQFZX010002690.1, read as the reverse complement.
AGAGTAATTTAAAGTCTTCAATTTCGAGTCCATGCTTTGCGTATAATGTGTGAGTAACTCTTGATAATCTTTATTCTGTAGGTACTTTTTTCCTACCTATGAAAATGATCAATTCCTCACATTTCTGGACAAAGGTAACGAAGGAGAGGATGATGGTAGTTCGGTAATTAGTACTGTAAGGATTTATTATCTTGATCAAATTAAATGAATGCGTTTTAAATGCAAACTTGTATTCATGCGTAATTGTTTTTTGTTAAGGAGGACGAATTAGTTGTGATACCAGAAGATCTACCGAACATCAATGTGCAGCAATCATCTCAACTCTTTTAAATTTAAAATTAAGTACTCAGCTTGGAAATGACAAAGCTTTTTTGACAGTAATAATAAAATATCAATGAGCTATGCAAAAGTTTTCTGACAAGTTAAAAGCGGTACACAGCAGGCGGACTTTATTGATTGATCTCGTATCTGCGTATTTCGGGAATTAGTAGTTGGATTCATTCATATTATTGAACAAACATTTGCATTGAAAGAGAGACTTATTCTTATCACATCACAACTTCATAGTCTTAACCCCAATACAAATTAAACTGCATTCCTTCTTGTTACACCTTTCCATATCGCTGTGCTAACGCCGACGCTAGTAAAGTGATGGGAGACACGGACGATCTCAATCAAAATGGACCTAAAAAGGAAGAGGCCGACTCAGAAAAGAAGATTGGACAATATTCCCTTGTTCGTGTGAGTGAAAGCAGGATGGGTTATAAAAACCATGACCGTGACCGTTTGACTTTCACTAATTTATTTGGTATGACTTCTAGACAACAGATCTACCAGAAGATACAAAGCCCGAGATTATAGAAATGATCACTGCGTCTGTTGAGAGATATATAACTGATTTAGAGGTTCGAAAAGAATCAACGTGACCGGATTTACTGCAGATTAATGTTCATAACCGTACACGGTCAATGAGTTTATAGTTTTGTTCTGGCTTTTGTGCAGGCTGCATGCAAAGATATAAAAGAGCAAATGGACAAAATATACGGACCTTATTGGGTAAGTTAATAGTTACCCCATTGCCCTTTCCCTTTTATACTTTTATAGTAAGTTTCATGTCTACTTACAGAACGTGATCATCGGTGAAGCTTTTGGATTTGACGTGACATACTTGAAGAAGCATATTTTGTACATGTTTTTTATGGGAAACTTGGGCATCCTAGTTTGGAAAAACTCTTAGAATCCCTCTCGTAAAAGTCTGTATTTTAAAGCTAGCTGAATTAAAAGATATCGTCAGCAATTTATTAATATTAACCCATATGTAGCATCGGGAGGTAAGCATAAGGGATGAATTTCTGACTCTGACAGTGACATGCTAAAGTAAATCCATTCATTCAGTCAACTCAACACTAGCTGTATTATTATTATACTCGTTCTGTCGTCGTGTTCACAACACAATAAATCGTGAAAGTTCTGTTAGGAAGTCTTAGAAATCTACCGAGTAAAAGCAAAATGGAAACAAAATAACGTATACCTATTATATAAATACACAATATAACTCACGCCTGTCAAGCTACACTACAGCTTAACTAAACGCGGTAATTATTATTGCTCTAATTTAATTATGATCATCAGGCTGACCATCCTCCGTAACTTCACATTTATAAACGAGTTCCATAATCCCAATTTGAAGCTGGATGGCCTTAGCCCTGGGAAGTTTCTTCATTTGAGCAGCAACCGAAAGGCAAAACAGATCGTAAGGGTCCTTACTCACGCTATCATTATCATCGTCATCAGCGTTCCTTTCGTTACTATCTTCGTTCTCGTCGTAAAAATCATCATCCCAGCCATCTTGGTTTCCATTGCTGAACCTGTTTCCTTCTACTTTTACTGTGTTGGAGGCCAAATTGGACGAACCTCCGTCCTCATCATTCACCACTACTTTTCTACGTTTGTATTCTATTTCTGCAGGCAACGCATAGCTGTAGGCGTCGCTGTTGGTATTTGTCCGATATCCCCATCCGTCATCATCATTCTCATTCTCATACTCCTCCGTCGTGTCATCTTGATAACTATCTTCCATTACCAGCTCATTCTCATTCCCGGATCCCGAACTATCATTATTATACACTTCATCGTCCTCTTCCTCCTGGAATGTTAAGACATCCTCTGAAAGAGTGTAGGTTATCGCTTCCGGTTCATTTGCCTGTGGCTCCTTGCGTTTAAATTTCGAAGACTGTATTTCTTTCACACTACTGTAAAAGTACACAATTAACTAATGTTATAGTTTCCACTTCCCTAGATTAGATTATAATAATTTAAGTGCGTTACATCCATAAAAGCTTGTCACTTACGGCACGTCATCCTCTCCATACATACAGTTGAGGAATTTGAGCTCATCATAAAAACACCATGGTCTAGCTGGCCGGCCCGATCTCTGCAATTTCTTTCGTTTCACGTAATAGTCCCTCAAACTAATCCACTTCCGCGTACACCACACGGCTAAAAACAAAATAAGTTAAATATTTAGTTAAAACTTTTAATTAAATGCAGCTTAATCTACCCAGCTAAAGGTGTATTGTCTCGAGCAGTGGCCCCTTTCTAATAAGACCCCCCTTAATTACCATTAATTCCCCCCCCCCATAAGTCCCCTTAAATTGAATGTTTTTGACCCCAAAAAAACTTAAAAATTAATTAGTAGCCCGGGCCGCTTCCGCTACTCGAGATAATACGGTAAATAACTGTCCATGTACCACAAAAGCCAGTACTTAAAGTACTTATACTTACCACTGTGCCCAAACTCATCCGCAATAGCCTGCCATGCAGCCTGCTTTTTAGAGATGTTTCTAAAATTCTCGTCATTTTGGTTGTACAACATAGGAACGGTTTCTATTCTGTAATATACATTAAACCCGTATTAATTACACTCCAAACATTAGAAAATCCCTGAGTAAATCATGGCAAAAAAAAACTTTTTTTAAAACGCCGTTCTTATCTTAAAATACCTTCGGATAAGCTTCAAGACAAAATCATTATCCACCTTCCACTGACTCCCGTTTCCGTAAGAATTGGGGCGTTTAAGGCGTCTTTTGCCATCGGATGTGGTCCCCGGATTACCCGGATTGGCATAAACTATTTCGATACCTTCCGTAGTCTCGAATTCCATGTCGGGGTCGGGATTTTTGCTCCTAAACATAAAAACTTTGCTCGAAGTCGAAGGTCCTGTCATCATTTTTAACAATATAAATAAAACGCCTAAAATCTAGCAAACTCGTAAAAAACTTTAATTTAAAACAAAAAAACCCAATAAAATAGACAAAATGGATGTGACGTGACCTAAAAATCCTTATTTTTATACTTTTTTGATGAAATTAACAAAAAAAAATCCAGTCCAAAATGTAGATTATAACGTTAAAAATGAAACGTGCAAACTATTATGGAATAAGAATACCTCTAAAAAAAAAGCTACAATTCCGTCTCTTATAGCTTCACCTTCTTTCTTCAGTCAGAATGACTGGATTTCTTATAAATAATTCTTTAAGATGAGAAAAAACACAGAATTATCATGAAACTATTTTGAAACGGGTTTTTTTTCATATGAAAAAACCGAGATGAATTGGAATTGGAAGTTGGATGGAATTTTGACGACGACGACTGTATTTTTAAGCGAACAAGGACAAGTAATTTGATGGAGCAGCATATGACTTTGTAGCCAAGTGGAAGTGGAAGTAGTCACGTCCTACTGCCTTTTTTAGAGAAACGACTACGACTTCCCTCTCGTTTCACGTCCACATCAACTCCAACGTCATCTCTCCTTTATTGTTATATCCAATGCAATGGAATGGTTTTTAGGGTACAGAAACCACGGCCAAATTATATATCAAACTCACAGATATTTAGATGCTCAAACCCACACCGTTTACTTCACGGAAAGTAAGGAGGAGTAATGCCAAGTCAAAGTCTCAAAGTTACACGAACGAAACGGACTTGCATTCCCATCACAAAAAGCTTTAGTACATGGCTAGAAGGGTTAGGTGTTAGGTTAGTTTGGAAGTATGAGGTAAGTTTTGTCACTGGCTACTGGCTAGTTTAGTCTAAATGGTAGTTTAATGGTAGGAATGCTGTTAAGGGATTGTAGGAACGAGCCTTTATTCTGTTGAGCCTTTCTCTGTTTAGGCAAGGTAGAAGGTAGTGCGAGGCAATACTCCTTATTCTTTCCTTGGGTTTGGCAGAATAATAGTCGGACAACGCCAGAATGATACGGGTTTTAAGGGTTAGGAGGATTAATCCTATCATCTCGCAATCTAAGTGTATGTGGTTTCTGGTAAAAACATGCGGAATTTTATGTACATGTGGAATTGGGAAGAATTTGGCGTTTTACGGATTGCTGTGATTTAGTTGTCATCTAAATCTGTGGGGTTAGGTCAACAGAGTAATTAATGAATGACGAAAAGGTTCACGCACGTCACAATTCAACATCTTTTTGCTAGTTTGGATAAAATAACAGTACGTGATGGTGATGTGAACCGTAGTAGGGTTGGAATTGAGGTAAATTATGATTGGTACCGGAAGAAAGTTTCATATTTACAAAGTTAGTACGAAAACCAGAGAAGAGGTTGATGAAGGCGCGTTACTGTATCAAGTCGGGTTCTCGGGTTAGGATAATTCCGAAGTTTCTGTATGGCTTTATGTAGTAGTTTCTTCTAGAGAACGTTATGTCGGTTATGCAATAAGGTTTCGACAGTTGAGGTTGTTTAAATGTCCAACTGCAGAAGGTCCTTTAAACCGTGCTAATATTGTTGTTTATAGAGAAGCTTATTTTTATGCAGTAGAATATCGGATAATTTACTGAATTAATTTATTGTAGGTGTGTACGGCTGCTTTGTAACAAAGTAATTTAAGAACTAGGTACGACAAAATTACAGTATACTATACTAATACTAATATTATGCAATGTGGCCACGATGATTCTTCTTTAATTAATTTTAAGGGGTGACCGTGACAGCTCAATAAGAGTTCTAGCTTACCTATCACCTTTACAGAAAATTTTGATTTATTATGTTTCTTTTTTCTACTATAAAGAAGCTTAACGGATAAGGCTATGATTTGGGCTCATTTTTCAAGTGCATAAAAAAGTAGGTTTGCACTTATGAAT
>JAQFZX010002689.1:0-17050 GCA_034682405.1 Hydroisotoma schaefferi | reverse complement strand
TTATATAAAGTTACATTACTTAAGCACAATGGACAAAGTAAGAGAAGAAATATCGTACTTAACTTTACAGTTAAATAATCGGTGAGAATGTTATATTATACTATTGTTTTATTTACAGACTTCGCTACTGAAATCTATGTTATATTAACTCCTTTTACTGTCCGTACCAGGGAGAATTTATTGTTATATCGAAAAGAGTTGGTTGCTATAATCTACTAGAATATAAGGTCACATTATTAGATTACACTGTTGAAACTTGAGGATTTTGTTATAGAAATGAACTTTTATTTTAAAACGTTGGAGGGTTAACTTAATGAACTAATGAGATTGGAATCTGCTTGCATCAAATTCACTTATGTGGGTTAATTCAATGAACTAATGAGTTTGGAATCTGGTTGCATCAAATTCACTTATGTACAACATTCCATTGATTTTGAACATTATATTAATATCTTAAGAGTAAAAGTATTGTAATACCTATTATTATGTCACTATGAGTTGTGCGTAGCGTGAGCTAAATGTTATAATATGACAACTGTAATGATGAAATATGATTGTTGCAGCTCCATGGGCGTGAGCCCGAAGGGAGCTTTGAGTCAAATAAAATAAAAAATAAAAAAATAAATCTCAAGCTTTCTCCCAGATTTCCTCTTCATATATATTTTGATATTAAAGCATGCTCTCGCCCTACTTCTACCTTATAGACGGTCCTATTTCATAGAATACTTCGAGATGAAGTATACGAAGGGGAAGAGGAAGTCATAATGTTTCACTTACAGGACACTGTGTCGAGTTCCTTGAGAAAGCGGAGATTCGGTTGACTCGAGGCATTCTGTGGTGGTCAATGAAGACCCAGGGGAGACTGTTTGTGGTCCTGAGCCACCCCCGTTACGAACCATCATTCCAAAACCTGGAGTTGAGTCTCCCACTGAGTAAGCGGACACTGGGCGGATCGGACCTGGAACGATAATAGATTAAAGTTTCTTATTGACTTGTTTTTCTATAAGGTACATTTAGGTACTTCCCCATGTGAAGAGAAAGTTTTAAGAGCTCATAAGTTGTATATGTCACAGTATTATGAAGTTGGAAGTAGGGTCTGTTGTAATAAAAGAGAGTAGGATTCGCTCATGAAAGGCAAACAGAAGGATCGGTCAGCTTGGAAAGAAACTAGTTAAATGCAATTGAATTGGACTAGGGACATTTTTTGCTTACTTACCCATATAGAGGTTGGGATTATCATCAGGAAATGCATGATGGGAAAGGGTAACATCGGACCCTCCTGGGAGGTGGATTTGTGGAATCAGATTTAGCCAAAGAGCCATTTTATGCCCTCGATAATGACTTTTCATCCTTGGCTTAAGTCCCATATTCAAATACGACTGATTATTGAGTTCAAATGCGTCCCAATGAAAAGACCGCAGACGAAATCGTTGTTCTCTTGAACTTCCGGTTGATAAGGATGCTAATGGGTCAGTAGAGTCTGGCCAGTCGTAAAGCTCTATCCCCTTAATACCACCAGCGTTGTAGGTTCGGCCAACCCCATTATTATTACTCTTCATTCCACCGGTTGAGGTGTGAATGGACGTTCCTCGTCTGTGTTGCTTTTGCTGTTGTTGGGGAAGTGCTTCGGCGAGAGGTAATGTTATCCCTGCTTGATGAGTGTTCGGATCGCTGTAATGTTTCAAAGTTATAAGGCAAAGCTTAGAACGGCTTTCTAAAATGTTCACTTGGAACTAAATTAATATGCTATACTGTTCGCCTACATTTAAACACGTTCCCTGTAATTTAATTATATTCCATCAAACACACTGTCCCTACTCGTCGTACGAATCAACTCTTCTTAATAATCTATGCAGCTAGCAACACCAACCACGTCTCCTTTCGGTCATTTACTTGAAATAAACAGTTAACGTCCATCTTTCCAGATCTCTAGTAAACTTTCTCCGTTTACTTTATCCGTTTTTATGAATTCTAGTACAGTGCGATAAAGTCAAAGAAGTATTCAGTAAACGAGAAATTAAGCGATACTAAAGGGTGAAGTTCTGAAGTTCGACATGGTTTCCTAGCAGGCCGTTCCCTTTGCCAAAAAACTTTCCTAAGGAAATCCAGCAATTTACACGCAAAACTACTAGGAGATATACAAAAGTTCAGGACACCTTTGTTCGCTTTCTCCACACATACGAGACTAAAGGAATGGAAGAATTGTTGGTGGAAATAAAGACATTCGCTCGGAAAGAGTAATACTAATGACAGAACTTTTGCTCTTTGATGTTGGTTGGCTCAGAATAAATTTAGCGTTGACTGTGCTGCATTGCTGCCGATGATAGTAAATGGCAGGAGGTAGTAGTCGGCTTAAGTAATTAATTTGTCAAGCAAGAGAGAAAAGATTTTGGAACATTACAGTAAAAAGAGTTGTTATCAGTTGCATAAAATTCTGATAAGGTGAGTTGGATTCAGGGAAGATCACATGGAATGGTTAATGTTGTATGGAAAACGTAATTAAAGTGTAAGTAATATGTTCAGAGAATCCTATGAATCTTTTGACTGAGATTGTGGGAAACCAACCAACTTAAGCATGTATAGAAGGATTGGTGGACAAATGAGCTTGATAAAGGGGACTTACCCGCTTTTGGCAAAGTTTGCCAAATAATGAACCAGCGTTTCAGAAACTAATGCCTCCTTGTCAGAGAAGTTGGATGATAGAAATGACCACGGGGAGACGGTTTGTCCCAGGCCCAATGCGGGTATATTGTTCGTCACGGGTAGTCCCATGACATAAGGCACAATTTCTCCTTCTCGGCTTCCCAATCTCTGCGTATGTGTACAGGCATTAGTTTGACGCAATAAGTTATGTGGGTTTCGAAAATACACACATCTGATGTGAACCTTAGACTGGACATTGATTTAAATTAACTTTGTGAATTACTAAAAACATATACAATGTGCGTATATTCAAAGGATTTTATTAGAGGGATGTTTCCACAGATTTAGATTTTAGTTATTTTGATAATGCCCTCTTCCTTTGCTTAAAATAATTCAAAGGTTTATGGTATAAAGGGATCCCGAAAAATGATTAAAAAAAATAAAAAGTCACAAGGAAGTGGAATGAATTGGTAGCTTTGCATTTATTTGGATTGATTCTAGCGAAGTGACTCACGCAGCCTATTTCAATTTTAAAATAGACTTCATTTCATCAAGATTTTGTTCCTTGAATGAAGCAGCAACCTATGTACCACGTTTATGTAATTCATTTCAAAGGATCTAGTTTTTACGTCTGTTCACTTTTCCGTGTGAAAGGTTTTCGGATTTTTAAAACAACGGTGACTGACTCCCTATGAGATTTTAATGAATTAGAAAAGTCTTTCCTTGATAAAAGCCATTTATCATAAGCCGTGTAGTACGTCAAAAGAAAGAAAATTCAATTTAATCCCAACATCATATTATTTCCTTAAAGGCCCACTTCAGCTTAATTAAATGAAAAATGTCCGTCTCTCTCAAACCCTTAGGAGGTTACTACGTATAAATAAGGTAAAAAAGAGTAGGACGGAGTCAGTTGTAGATTACCTCATAAATGGACTGTTCGTGGTCCTTCGTCACATGAGAAAAGTGCATGAGAAACGTCTTGGACTTTCTTCTCGCATGAATCATCGCTACTTGAATCGCCGGTCCGATTACAAGGCAATCACTCAAAGCTTCGACTACAGAGTCTCTGAAAGGTATTGGATGAGGAACGGGTCGTTCCCAGTCCATATACTCATTTCTCACAATGGAAAAGATTTCTTGCTGATGGTAATTGAACACATTTCGAACCAAAGTCCTTAGTATCCTATCCCTGTGATCGGATTCGAATCCGTCTCTCAACTCGTAATCGTTAAGCTCATGAAAGCCTTCGCTTGTGGTAAAAACTATGAGTATTTCCGCCCGAATGAACTGCTCCGCTGGCTCACCTTCCATAATGGTTTTTGGATTCTGAAACAGGATGTTGTCCACGTATGGAGCGTAAGGAGAAAGAAACTTGGGACTGTCAGGCACGAAACTTAGCAAATCCGAGACGTGCTTTTTTCTTAGACATGGAGCCAGGTCACTCTGTGGATGGGAGAGAGGAAGCTTGGTTGTACAGCCTATGTGGGCTGATAACTGTTTGGCTATGTCTTCAGGGCGACGCTGAAGGGCCCATGGACTTAAAACTGAACCACTTATTAGAACTGCGCGTTGAAATAAACCTAAAGAAATCATCAAAGTTGTTTGCTCTTGATATTTTGTCAAATTAATCGGAAGGGATGGCCAATAAAACCAGGAAACGAAGGATTCATTGAGACTACTTGGGACTTTCATGTTCATCCAATGATGACCACATTATCTTAGATGATAGCAATTGACAAGTAGCTACCGAAAATAAATACTTTCAGCAACAACGCTCTCACCTTTGGCAATTTGGGCAACAAGTAGAAGATTGGCTACAACGGCTCCAGTCCGATAGCCCAATAAAGTTATCCGATTTCTATCCCCTCCAAACCCATCAGCATTCTCCTTAACCCAATGAAGTGCCGCTATCACGTCCAATAACCCGAAGTTACTTTGTTGATTGCTTGTTTTAAGGAAACCTTGGAGGGACAGGGGAGACATTAATTTTACCTCTGGCTTACGAAACTCACCTTAAGAGCATTAACTGGATTTTTAAAGTCTCTTAACAAGACCCTTTAAGATTAACCAAACTCCAAGTTAATAAAAAGCTACTATAAACTTTCTTCTTTTTTGCAATCTCCGGAATAGGTTTGTACACAGGAAATCAATAAACTTTTGCTACAAACAAATCTGCAAACTACACTGTCTTTTTTGTTTTTTTGTTAAAACAATTATAGGCTGGAGTGCAGTTTGCTGCAAGTGTACACGTTAACCTGAAGCAATCCCTACACAAATTGAATTATATCTAAGCTTCATTTAAAGTTTGAATCACTCCAATCGTATTTAAAACAAGCCGGATATCCAACTACATTGCATTGCAAGTTAGTTCTAGCATCAGTATATTATTTATAGGTTTTTTATTGCAACCCGGACCGGAATCACCTTTCTCATAATTTTGTGGAAGGAAATTAATAATTCAGTTAAAGAGAAAGCATCCTTTCTAGTTCACAATCTCCCAAATGAAATATAAGTAGACATCATAATTAAACTTGCTTTAGACTTCAACAAGCAAGAGTACCACAATCAGGCTGCTTTTAAAATTTATTAGAATAGAAAATCTTTGGAAAAGCTCACCTAATGGGCCCAGCCTGGAAATACAAAGAAAGGCGTTTCATTAATAATGTTTGAAACTGAAAGTTACGATCAATGTCGAGTACTGTCTATAGTTCTAGTACTAGTTGTATACTGGACGTGGAGCGTTTACCTGTAATTAAACGTGACAACGATATGGTTCCCCAGGCTGGCAAAAGCCGCTCCGTCAAACTCGTTGCCACTCCCCCAATCCCAGGATTCTCCATGGATCACAAATACAATGGAAAATCTCCCAGGGCGGATTTCGTCTCCTGGAAAGTTCATAATAAAAATAATGTGCTTTTTTTACTGCTATTATCATTTCTGGCTACAAGTAACGGCTATTTTAATATTATCTTAGACTCTGCATCTGTTTTCCTGCATTCTAGGGTTAGGGTACATTCTTATCAAAATGTATCAAATTTCGGTACTTATACCTTTTACAACATTGTGCGATTCTACATTTTGTTAGGATTAAAATCTGCTTGATGTTATTTAGCCAGAAGGATGTACATAAAAGATGAACTACAAACTACTCGAGAAACAGAATGCTCCCTTTGAAAGTAAGAACACAATATGAATATGTATATAATCTCCGTAGCTTGTTTTTATTGAACCGTTTAGGATCAAGAACTTGCTCGTTAGGAGATTAATGATCGGTCCCGGAGAGAAAAGTATTATGATCAAGTCGTTAAACTTCAGAATGACGAGAAAGGCGTTTTTAAAGATCAGACATGCATAGATATACTTGGTGAAGTAGAGCTATTCAGAATATGGTCATAAATTACAACAAGATTGAGCTTGCTCTTGAGCGTAATCCTAACTTTATAATTAAAAGAATTGCGAACCTTGCTCGTTATTGGATATAACTAAATTCATTAGTCGTTGTACTATTCTCCATAGTCATATTTATTTGTTGGTTTTTTACGTATGGATATTTGTTGAATACGTCATCCTTTATCGCAAATAGGAAATTGCTTTCCCCAAATATTCGTCTTTATATAAAATATTCGAATAAAAACTGGTTTATTCCGTATAAAAAATAATAATAATGTAAGCGTGCTGTTTCTATTGTAAAACCACAGGTTGACATGACAGAAAAGGACCAGTGCAGATGGTCACTAAGCTGTTTAGCCTAAAAAATACCTCAAGATTATAGCTATATTATAGCTTTCGTTTCCTTCCTTGCTATCTATCTGTCTGTTCATTTGTCCATGGACGATTAACCCAAACTCTGACCGAAATCATAACTCGATGTGAAATTCAATATTGACATGGACTTTCGTTCCCAGGAAGCAGCCAAGTCAACATAGCTCAAGCTTAGATGAACTCTCTTAGCTGAAGCCAATACAGTTCAACTCTAGAAGTATATACATGAACCTCAATCAACCTCAGACTTCGCTGACGTGCATGGATAATGGGACAATTCTCAGAACTATTACCAGCCAGCTCTACATGTACGTAATGTGGACATTTACTCCAGATTGGTATCCCTATGTTTGTAATTCGACGGACAGTCCATGTCACAATTTGGCAGACCATTTCTCGGCCTAAAATGACATGACAAGGGCTATTAGATTCTACTTTCTCCTACTATATTCAATATAAAACGACCACTTTCTGCTCAACCCTGGCCATTACTATTACAACCCTTTATTCATGTTCAGTTGTACTTCTTCCAAAAAATGTTAGACATACGACGTATTTCTTTGTAAATATCTATCTTGCTAAACTTGCAATGTAAACTCTATCTTGACCCCGGAATTATCTGCTGTGATAAATAAAATGATATTATATATTATCGCATTCCCAGTACTTCATGTTCAGAGTTCTCCATTTGGCGTTCTTTCTCTCATTTCCTCGCCGTCTTTAAGAACGATTTAATATTAAGATACATATTACTTTAGGTTGGATTCTAAGTTAAGTTCAAACAGCCTAAGGAACTTATGTATCCTAACCTACCTAATCTCTGTCTTCTGCAAATAAAAAAGGTAGATAAAATGAGAAAGAGAAAGGTCCAGTTGACAGTCGACCTTCTTGTCAATACTAGATGTCAACCACCCTTCGTATATTGTTATTGACGTTGGTCCATTTATCTGAAGCAAAGGAAACGGCTTATCTCTAAGTGAACTCTTTCCCATTTCCAGTATACTTTAACTTTCTTATCTTCACACTGCCTCTGCTATTACACTAGATACTAAAATAAATACTCATACATGCATCTGATGCTTTGGTCAGTGATATGAGAATTCTCCATCTTACTCGCCTATGAGAGATACCTTTCACCTTGTTTTTCCAACATTCCAAGAGTCCAACCAACTGCACTTTTTACCCTTAAGTCACCAGCCTTTGTCTTTAGATGAGTTAGACAAGAGTGAAGAAAAATACTTCACTGCACAGGTATAAATCATCAGAAAAAAATATATAGGAATCATAGTGGAACGGAGATTTCATCGTTACTATGAGTTAGACATCCTGACGCTGCTGGCTAATACAACTTATCATTCTCTGTCTATCGCCGTAAAAAGTGTAAACGTTAAAGAAGGATCTTGATTAAAGTGAACTAGAGTGAAAGAGAGAGGTAGGCAACAAAGGGCAAAACTGGAAGCTTGATCTTTTTTGTATAAGTTTTGAAGAGGAAACGAAAGATGAGATAGAAGGGTTGGGCTGGGTGCTGATAAGTTTAAGAAACCCAAACTGTCACACGGTTCAGTGTTGACTTTTAGAGATATTAAAGGAAAGGGTTAGAACTATAGGATGCATATGATAATAACATGCTTGTACAAACAAACACCAACTTTTTTGCTCAAGTAAGGAAGGCTGAACTTGATAATATAGGTATTGATTTATTCAAATAATCAACTTCAAGTTCTGTTTGCTATTTAACTAAATTATTTAAGCAAATACACACACTAAGACTGCTAACCTGTAAGGAAGGATGTGAAAGTATTTCCCCAAAACAGACCTAGCCAGCATAAACTGAGAATGAAGGCTGGTCTTTGATACATACATAAAGCTGCAATATACATTTCAAAGAATGGAACCCCGTTGTTTTTTCTTCCTTTCTTCCCCGGGAGCTATTACGTTTGATTATCAGAGAAGGATGAGAGTTTTTAGAACAATATTTTTACTAAGGGCACTACCAATTAAAGTTTGTGTAACATGGCTTTTTATCTGAGCTCAATTCTCCTTTACTTATAACATCCATCCATCCGAATAATCCTACCGAGACGGTTTGCTATAATAAAACATGGTTTTTTTAAACACTCTGTAAACTAAAAAAAACATAAAAAGCATGAAGTTTATTTGAAAAATAAATACCATCATTAATTATTTAAAGGAACATTTGTCGTATAACTGATGTTACAGAATATTAAACAAACCGAATAAAGCCTTGTACGCATGCTAAGTCAAATACTACAAATAATACTAATAATAATCTTGATCTCATTTCCACAAATAATTCCAGTATATTTATCGAATACGTTTAAAAAAAGTTTTTTCATCTCCACTGAAATTTTAAGACTGCTGGTCGGTTCGATTTCAAAATTTACAGATGACTGTTTATTTTGAAAGGAATAACAAAACTTAAGAATACTATAATACTCTCGGATGAGACCTATCACGATAGGAATGACTTAGAAAGTCAACAAAGGGCCATACCATTGCCAAATATCCGAAGCTTTCCTTCTGATCTTTCTATTTAATTTTATAGAACGAGAAATCTTAGCGATGCGCTAAAAAGATCGATGTTATTATTGAAGGCTTTTCATTTTTAAGGATTGAGCGACAAGGGATAATTCACTATTTCTTTATCTCTTTTTTCACGCTAGGATAAACCATCCAAGTAGTTCTATATTGCGTGCAATGCCTGTAGCTCTTCCAGAAGCACAATAGTTAACTTAATCTGGTAAGCTCAGCCAGTTGGTAGCCCACCTTATACAGTATATGGGCTTTCTTCTTCGGCTTTGGCATGACGGCATGAGATCACAATTGTCACTGTCAATCTAAAAGAGTACGTAGGTTTATTAGTACTATGAAATTGCTTTGTGTAGTGTCTGAAGCTCTTTCAACTTCACTGTATACGGTGTTTCTATATATGGAATTATTTATCATAACAATAACCTGCAGCTGCTGCAGCTGTATACGAGTAGAAGGGATTATGTTAGGTTAACAGACGGACCACGGACGGACGGATACGTGGGTTGAGTATGCTGCTTACAATTTTTCTCATGGTCATCGTGTTTCAATTAAATGTGTATGCAAGTATCTCGTACTTCGGTGAAAAAAAATTCAAATTAGACTAAGTATGCATACCCAAAGGGAATTGAGATGTTCTCCAACTGAGATGAGATGTGTATGCATTGCATACTACGATGCAACTTCTTTTTGAATATAATAATTGTCCCTTGAGAGGCAATTATTGCATCAAAGCTAAAAACTCGTCTCCTTTCTTTGATTTTACTTTTTATTTAATGCTTTTTGACAAAATATTTTGACATGGCATCACTTTCTTTTTAACCATCTTATTGAAATTCGGGACATGTTGTGAAAAAGTTATATTTTGACATTGTTACTTAGTTCTGTGTAGAATTGTAGATCCTTTGTAAAATGCTTAAGTATCAAGATAATACCAGTGGATTTGCCTTCAATATCGTAAAATTAAGACAGCAGAAAAAAAATTGACTCCAGAGATACATAGAGGAATAACCTAACCCCTGAAGCGATCCATTTGAGGACTTCTTTGTTGAATTTATCTTTTGAAATTTGCATGTTATAAATTCATAAACTCGTTCCCTTTACTCCCTACAAACTGCTTACTACTACATTTGAAAAGTTTTACGTTCTTTTATATAAGTTAATGTGTACTTGTTACTTGGCATCCTACTCCGGAGTAAATATCTTGGCGAAAACGCGTTTTAATCATATCTTTACTTTTAAATACTTTCCCTAAACCCCTACTCGGAAAGTTTTATGGAAATGTTCTCTTCTACTACACTCTTAAAATATCTCACTCAGACAGAGCCTCCTCTTCAAGTTCTTAAAACAATTCCATCACACAATAATGTACAAGTAATGGAGCTTGTTGTCTTTCACCTAGTAGGGCAGAGATTCTTCTAGTTCATAAGTTCTCTGGATTCCTATATAGTGTAAGTTGAGCTAACCTATTTATGTATGCATGGATTCAGTACAAAGTCCAAAAATAATCTACATGAGAATACACGCTTTTTGAGACCTATACTCAAGTATGACCTAGATATGAGTGATGTATCGCTCCATATTATTATGAAGATTCATAAGCGTACTTAACAACAATGCCAGATCAAAAGAATGACTGAGACACAAAAGGATTTTGAAGTGAGCAGCTTCGGCATGAATGGGAAATGTAATCCTTCACTAACCTGGGGGGACAGTGGGTACATAAAAGTTTAAATAGAGACAGTCTTCATTCTGATTGGCCAAGTGGGGGATGAGTTTCTGGAGGAAGAGGTACCGCTGAGCCGACATGGTCTGGAGAGCTTTTGTCTTGTTCGAAATATCCGGAAAGCGCTGAGGACATGCTGGAGAGGGTGAGTCGGCCGCCCTTGTACCGCCCCACGGAAGGGGTGCCACGGGGGGCATGAAGCGGTATTGGTTTATGGGTGGAGATGCATATGGTATTCCGAGGTAGGTTGTTACAGGATCTGGAATTATTACACACATTATTTCATTAAAGTACCTGCTACTACGTAGGATGATTATCGATCTTTCTCTGCCTTTACTCTCGTTCTGCATCCGAGTTTTATTGTTCCTAGGATTATTTTATCATCTAATATTAACAAAACTTCTAAATCGTTAGCTGGTGATCATTAAAATAGTGGTTGCATGAACAGTCATCCCATAATCGTAGCATGTGTCGTAATATTCATAATCATAACATGTTTCTGGCAAATAATGCCTAACATTGTTAAATAAGTCCCATGATACCTACCAACCTACCCATCCATGTGCATAAGGTGTTTTAATGCCTTGCATTGTCTACCCGTCAGCTCATCTATCTATGTCTGCCACTAGGTCACTGATAGTGTTGGGAAAACAAGGTTTATGACGCGTGTGTTATAGCTTGTAATTACAAGATGATCCCACAAACTACGGCCATCATACAATCATTATCGTCAAAAACTTATTACTAGCGAAACCACACGGTTTTGATTGTTCAAAGGTTTGAAATAGGTACTTACAATTAGTATGATTGCGAATTTCACTCGGGTACAGCTGAAAATTATCATAATTATATCGTTTGATCGCACTCTACTGTAGTATTCTTGCCTTTAACTGACAACCAAGGGAAGCAAGAGACAAACGTGAATAAAATTATAATAGAATTCCTCCAGGCGAAACATACTTGGCCATTTATATAGTACTTTGGGAGTAGTGAAAGATTTGGGTACAGAAATTAACCCTGCATTAATATTAATGGCAAATGGCAGCTGCAACACTTCTCTATCCATTTAGGATTATTAAACTGCTGAGTGTATTGTTTAGTTTTCTCTAGCTGTAAATTTGCATTACACGTCATTTTTGGATTATATAAGCTAATCAGCATTCTGATTGCAGAGTAGATTCTCTATGCTAATTGTTAAGGATTTGCCATTAGTTTTGCTTCAGGATGTATTTTTTGTATGTAGATATAGTGCATCAGTTGGTTTATTGCCCCCGGTACTGGTGGCCACTTTTCGTTTAATGGCTGTTAAAAATGAGCGTATTTATCAATAAAATTTAAATACATTAGCTGGTCCTACGGGAAAGTGTAATACTTTCTAGGCTACTGGCTCAATGAAACTGGAACCTCAAATGAGCCAAGAATACCCAATAACTCGAGAGCAAACTGGCAAATCTTGCATCAGCAGAATTACAACAACTTAACAAACAAGGAAAGAGTAAAAGGGCCAATTTGGCATGCATAATTTTTTAACTAAAGCCATCATCAGTCGCCAAGGGTCGTTGGGTTGTGGATTTAATTTGGGTTTTGAAGTGTTAGTAATACAATAGTCTATATTTGCCAACAAATTCTCCGTTATCTTTATCGGATGATATCTTCTCCAATAAAAGAGATTATGTTTAGATCCAAAATTGCGTAGATCGGGCTATTACTGTTTACTACAACGCTTGCCTAGCACATACTGTGAAATCTAGGAGGGAATTCCCAACCAGAGCTAGAGAGCTGAATTTCATTTTCTGTAAACCAATATCTTAGTACTACTGCCGTACATAATTCGAAGGGTAGTAGAGTGAATAGCCGTGAGTAGTTTTGTCTCCAGCTGGGTTACACCAGTTAACGTCCCCTTTGTAATATAATCTGTGTGCTTGGATCTGAAATCTAAATGTGAATGTAATAGGTACACCAACAGTCGAAATTAGAGACGATTCCATTCCTAAACCGACTGACAGGGCGAACTTTTAGTCGCAGTACGAACACAGCATACAGGGAGAAAGTGCTTTGAAATCCTTGAAAGAGAGACAAAAGGAGAGGAAGGAGTCACACGGGTATCATTAAGACAATTATGATATTCTGCTGCATTGGAGAAAGTACTAGGTCTCGGAGACTTGAACTTACTTTTATAGGGTATCAAATATGGACATTTCCCAAAGACTGCTTGCTCTCTCCGTCTCATGCGAATAATGCATTATGTATTACGTCGCCTAACTCCCTTCTATTACCTACTATATTTTAACTGGGAGTGGGACTGATGTTCTGTGGGATACGACACCAGACCAAAGAGTTTCAGACCTTGCTAGGTCTGCTGTTGTGGATCAGTTGTCTCTGCTACTAAAACTA
The DNA here is from genome assembly GCA_034682405.1 of Hydroisotoma schaefferi. NCBI lineage: Eukaryota > Metazoa > Arthropoda > Collembola > Entomobryomorpha > Isotomidae > Hydroisotoma > Hydroisotoma schaefferi. The sequence continues at coordinate 3,975 of JAQFZX010002689.1, read as the reverse complement.
AGTTTACCCAGAGCAGAGCCCATTGAATATTGTTTGGAATGGCTGTTTCGAGTTGAACTTTTGATTAATTGAAATATTTTAACATTATTGCTCCCAAAAGTGATATGAATTCAGAAGCCTAGTGATGACTTGATGAGGCCTTTTTGTGAGAGTATAGTTCCAGTATTGGCAACCTGGAAATGGGGGTGCGAAACTGAGTAATTAAGTTTAGGGTGAAAGTTTTATGGCAGGACATACCGGGCTAATATTTTGTTGAAATTTTCTTATTATGGTTAAGTTTTTAACAGTTTTGTAATGCTGATTTTTTTGTCTTTGTAGTACCGTGGGGTGGATTTAGGAGGCTTGGTTTTAATAAAGTTCAATAAGTTATATCTTTTTCTAGAGAGGCTGTTGCGAAAGATCTGTCCACCGGAAAGGTATGCTGCGATGCTGTATGGGAAGATATTATAATGTTATTCCATTGGCTTTCTACACAATCACAGCCTGCAGCACAGTATTTTTATAAACCTTAATTTTTAGACTGTAAAATAAATAAGACCCCTACACATATTTCTGCCTCACCCTGTATTAAAGCTCCATTTCTTTAAATAAATAACCATCTTTATTACAGTAATTAGCCTCTTGATTTTGAACCTTTCCGTTCTTTATTCTGGCTTGCTCAAAAGTATTAAAGCAACGTAATATTTAACGCTACCCCCAACTTACCAAGATGTCTCGCCGCTGCTGAGCTAAATTGCAACTTGATCCCTCTAAGAGTTCCATACTTCGTACCAACTGTATAATGATGAGAAGAGGACTGGGAATTCGATGGACCGATTAGGTGACTTGAACACAAAACAAGTAAAACAACCAACACTAATTCGATATGACGGGACGGAAATCGTCGCGTTTGAAAATCGGGGATGACCCATAAGACCATGTCCAAAGCATCCTCTTCTTAACAATTCACTGAATCCAAGTAACCATCATAGAGCTTTTCACTTAATTTATTTCAACCTTTTACTAACGTGATTACACATTCACCTTCAATGATTAATTAGTTACTCAAAATTTGAGTTCCACGCAGTCGAGTAGAGAACTTCCGGCAAGGATTCCACTTTCAAACGGAAGGCATCCATACAATCCACAACCTAGAATATAAATAGCATTTTCATTATGATGAAAATTGTATTCCAGTATTTATGCAAATTCTTGGGTAAATTAGAAAGACCATGCATCGAGTACAAAAAATGAACCACTTTACATTTAATCCACACCAATGTATCTGGATCTAGTTCAAGCTACTACTTTCCCCAACAAATCTAACAAACTACTTTCCTCGCATAATTGGTTCAATTAATTGCAATTTTATTACCATGTTGAGACTGCTATTTAGCTACGCATTTCCAAGAATGTAGTTTGTAGTGTAGATTGTACAACAAACTAATGACTGGGCTTATTGGAGCATCTCAAAGTGTACTCTACACTGCATTATCTTTACTGTTTACAGTCCTGCAAGTGGATACATTTGAATCCAACGCTTATTCAATTTAGCTGCTAATTGGTAAATTAATCTTTTGCAACGAAACATGTACCAGAGAGACAGAGATTAGCTTTCTCCGAGTAGATTTTCTACACCAACGAAAGATCTTCCTGAACCAATACGGTCGAAACTTACTTAAATTTCAATCATCGACTTAAAATAAACTTCAGATTGCATGTTTCGTCCATGTGTAACGGATTAAATTTGTGTCTAGAGTGTATTGCTGTTGTAGCCTTTTGGAATAAGCAGTTTGCGGCTTGCAGAATTAATTAGCATTTATACACTAAAGGTTTATAGCATAATAATATGGATTTGTTATGAAAACTGGGCTTCTACGTTTCCACCAGGCGATATCCTCCTAATAAATAATATTCCCTGGGTGAAAATTAGTTATTGAAATAATATAAACGTACATCAGTGCTTGATTATATAGGGAAGGAGTTTATAAATAGATGGCTACAAACACTCGGTTTGTAAGGTTGTCAAATTAATAATTAGTTCCACACTGGGCTTCTAAAGTTAATTAGTGTAAAATATAATATTATAACTAAGTAAGGTTTTTTTAAATCATTAGGAGTCCAACCCAGAAGTAACACTACTCAAACGGTCTGAAATATGATCAAATCAGGCCGTTTTTTAATGAAAACTTCTAGATGAAACTTTGTTAAGTAAATGTTTTTCCAAGATCTGTACGTGCAAGGTTATTCTGCTTTTTTAAGTACTGTGTAATACATAGAATTTCTCGCGATTAATTTCTCTTATAGTCAATCTGCTTAAAATAAACACTTTCAGGATCCTGATACCAGTAGTACACTGTATAGATAGGACAATATTCAACTTCAGCAAGTGCTGAGTGAAAGTCTGATTTATCTGTACGTAACATATAAATGTATCCGAGTGTATGTAATTACGTACCTCAAAACATACATACAGACATCAGCATACTTGTCTTTCTGAGCCTTTGAGTAGGAGGTCGTTGAAGCAGAATTTGGAGAAGTTTGAGAAGTTTGAGCAAAGTGAAGATAATCGTGTAAAATTCCATTAGAACCTCGTATAAAATAAGACGGGATAATGTCTTCCGAGGAATTAAACTTAATTTCCTCGCGTTGTTTCTCCACAAGAAGTAAGACGAAGCCGAGTTTAAGAGAGGAAGGGTGAGGGTGCGGAGCTAAGTAAATTGAAATGTCTTAGAGCACTTCCAAGTGTTGGTTAATGTGTTCTCTTTCAGTTAAAGTTATTATTGTGTTAGGATGGATTAACACAGTTGGATGGTTAGTTTTGTCGGTCTAGGAAGTTGGATGGGTAAGGGAAAGCACATGGGGAAAAGCTTTGATTTGTTTATGTCAAAATTATTGCATCAAGTTCTGTAGTTTATTTAATTTTAATACTGTGAGTACAATTTCATATACTGGATTATTTTTATAACATTCATAAAAAATTTAAGGAAGAGCGCATGCTAGCCTATTGATGTCAATGTACAATTTTATAAATCATTGAACATGTTTCCTGTTTCGAATTATTATACACGTAAATTGAATGTCAAATGTAGTTAAATAGAATGATGAAAGAGAATTCGTTAGTTTACAAATTTTAGAAAGTCTTATTAATTAAGAGCAAAAGTAAAAGCACCCGAGCTAACAAACTTCCCTAGAACTTGCTAGAAAAGGGAAAACACGCTGTAACATTTCAGACTCTTTAGCTTCTGCTTCTTGTTTTCTTAGAATTATGGGACTTTAAGTTAAGCGATTGTACTTAAATTCTATGTTTGTACTGCTACTACTGGGCTACTATGCTGGTTGAAGTTTATTTGACGAGTAAATTTGAGAGGATTTATTTGACGTGGATTCCTTGAGTAAATGAACAAATATTTACACTATGAACCGGGCAAGCTGATGTCACTTGATTTATATTCATTTTGCTCCAAGTGCTTAGCAAATGATTTAAAATTTGACATTGTGGCTTTCCTTCTTTACAGTCAGTTCCATTTAGTATATTTATGCATTTTACATTATGAAAGATAGTGATTTCAAACCTTTTTTGTTCATAGTGTATATTTTAAAATTATGGTATTATTTGTGTCTGTTGTAAACAAAAATCCGTCGTTAGTTAACGGAAAAAGCCACTCGTTACTCTTTTAAGGCTTCATAGAAAGAGTTTGCAGGAGTGAAAATTTCTTATAATTTCATACAATAACAAGGAACCTATTGAAAATAACTGTAAAATCTTAAATCGATCGGCATTCGATGATGTATATGTGTCAAAAAGAATTATTAAAATAAAACATCCCCCCTTATGGACAGGTTTCCGTCCACGATGTACCAAAACCTGTCCATAAAAACTGATATTTTGTATTTATTTTCCTGTGGACGGAAAGGGCAAGTGTGGACCGTTTTCTGACCACTGTGGACCAAAAACCATCCAATTTTCCCTACTGATAGTAGAAGGAAAGGTTA
>JAQFZX010002688.1:0-17056 GCA_034682405.1 Hydroisotoma schaefferi | reverse complement strand
GATACGGTTCGGGATGCGGTTCGGAACGGCTTTTGTCGAACTCGCAAGTTCGCCGTACCTCCAAGTTGCAAGTGTGGCCACAACCACTTTTTGCCGGCTAAAACGCGGTTTTTGTTATTTTAGCCACTATTTTTTAGACTTTTAGCCGGTAATTACCGGTTTTTACCGGGTGGTTATTAGCCAGTACAGCCGGCTGGGAGTACTCTGCTTTAGACACACAAATTTGAGATTTGGCAGTGTAGCTTACTGGCTAAGCAGAAAAACACCTTCAACGTGAACTTTTATCAGGTAAATGCTCCGCCTTGTCAATTCCTCTGCATTGTCTAAGAGAGATGAGCGTATGCTATAAATATTTCACTCTTTCTCACGAATTCCACTGTGCGTATATATTTATTTATACCGTATTCCCACGACAATAGGCCGCTCGCTTTAATAAAACCGCATGCTTTCCTTCCCATGTTACATATTTAAATCCTTCTTATGCTAAAAATGCTTAAAAGTATCATTTTTTAAAAACATAAGCCACAGCTCATTGTCGAGGGAATACGGTTATTTTCTCTGCCATCTGTATAAACACAGATAGGATATTTACAGACAGATAGTATAAGATATATTTAAAAACTCTGAGATAAAAAAATAAACGTCAGTCTGCCCTACGTTACCTAACGAAATTACAGCTAACTTAGCCCTAGGGATGTCAATAATGCAAGCGTAATTGAGCTAAGAAGTCCAGACTTTAAAAATGTGTAGCCATTTACATATACCTATCTAATAAAAATAATATAACACACGAGGAGAAAGTTTTTATACCAATTGAGCTCCTAGAATAGATAATAAAGATATCGGTATTACCTAACTTTCTTTGTGTTAAAAAAGAGAAACTAAATCGATATTCTTAGGCCGAGGATACAACTCAAAAACATCCAGTTGAGTTACTAACCCTTCTACATTTACTCTTTACTCAACAAACTATAACTACTTACCACTAGTTGATGCTAAAAACAAAATAAGTCGGTTTTTGAGTGCAAATAATAAATAACACACACACGGTGACAGGAGAGTGCACAAATGCATGATTACCTATACAGGAAATATAATAAAGAAAGTAGTTATCCAAACACGTCATTCAGTCCAAGGATGAGCATACTTTCTTATAATTAAAACATTTCAAGTCCAAGTAAAGTAAAACGTAACCTAGAGTACGATAGGAAATAAATGTCTTCTCAAGAGTCAAGAAATCCAATCAATTACAAACGCTGAAAAGTCCCTCAATTCCTTTCCATTTTTCCATGCAAATTTCTAAAATAGTGCATTATACGGAGGAAGATTCCGTTTGTATAAAAAAAACTAAACAAGTGTAGGTTTTGAGCCCACTCGTTCCTCCTTAGTTTAACAAGGAGAAAAGAGGGACTACTAACGATCAAGAAATAAGAGACGATGCATCGGACCAAATCAACGTCACTTGACTCCAGCTTATCAGCTCAGTTGAATAACAAGCATCTTCCTCCAGCAATAACTAACTAGCTTTGAATGACAAAGAGGACAACTACCTACCTCCGTGTCTTGGCTTGAGTTACTTTCCTCTGATAAAACTACCTACAACCTTGTTAGAAAGTATAAAGCAGCCTATTCCTAACTAGGTAAATGTCCCTAACAGTGACAACTTGTCGTTGGAGGTGGAGATCTAATAATGTTGATGTTCACTCAGACATTTTTGGAAAAGGAAACCTTGGGTTTATTGAGCTACTTTATGTATATGCCATGCCAAGTTCATTAGTTTGGGACTGTCTAATGTACTTTTGACATGGAAGTTTATAAATTAAACACTTTCTTCAAAGTCAGCCAGTCACGTGCTAAGTTCGTTGATTATTCTGACTTTCCAATTAGCAAGTTTGCTAAGTAAATGATGACGAGTAGTAAGTATTACACGGCTTGTTTTGTTAGTTATGCATTACATAGATTACTATTCTTGTGTTTTATAATTTGAAAAAATAACAATGACATTATTTGCTGAACATCCTTAGTAATACTACATAATAATAATAATGTATAAAGTGAATAAAGCTTCCTAGAAAATCCCGTTTTGATAGTTAAATATTAATGGCATATTTAAAGATAATTAGGTTACGAAATATTTAATAGAAGCTATCCTAGTAAACTTCTAACGAATATGAATTGGTATACGCTTTACCTTTTTATATCCTACATGAAAAAGCCTGTTAGAAAGATGGCCCTCCCTCTAGCAAGTCTTAGAGGGGGGAGTAGCAGTCCCCAGAAATACCTACCTGAACTCCTAATCAGGAAACATTTCGATAAGAATGAGTAAAACAATTATCGGGATCTTCGTGGGAGTTGTGAAGAAACTTTTGAGCTTATGAACGAAATTAACAAAGATGTATTACTCTCCAGAAAGACGCTATAACTTTCTGGCTATTCACATAAAATCCACTAGCATATCATAAAAAAGTTAGAAAGTTAGATAATTCAATTACGTCTTCGTTACTTTGTTCGTCTTGAGGACAATAATTATAGAAATAAAAACCTACAAAAGCTATGGAACTAGATGGAAGCTGTTCCATATTTTACTACTCTGTCTGTCTACACGTAGTTCCAGAAATAAATAGAGTACACCAGTTTATCCCTTTCTTTGACCTTGTCTCCTCTTAGTAAAGTTTTAAAGTAATAACATCTTCAGAACAGCAGAGGAACATTTTTTTTCACCCGGCATTTTATTTTATCCTGTGTTAGCTCCGCTTCCTTTTATTTTATCGATCACAACCTTTTCTTTGGCTCGGCGTCAGAAAAATATCCTACAAAATGGTGAAAATATCAAGATCCTACTACACCCTTTCCATTGCCTACTTCTGCCCGTACTTAATTCTGAACTGGTACGGAAAGATATTAATACATCCTATGGAATAAAACTACCCATCCTTGAGGAAAGAGTAGTAACACTTGCTCAATTATTATCTGCAACAATAACCTTGAGAGATCATTCTTTCCTTGTTCTTTCAAGATCCTAATCCAATTTACTACAATTCTGACCAACTATAAACTTAAGGAAAGTTTAGTAGTTATTTTTATACTTGCTAATGACTGACTTCAGTTTTAAATAGAAAAGTAATGTAATGGTTTTAGCTAAGAATAGTAAACCGGATGATTCATTCTGGGAAGAAGCTTATTATAAAATTTAATGGAAAGATTTAGCTTTTAAAGCAAAGGTCGTGGAAGTGCCAGCCTTCCGGTTGGAAAAGGTTAGTTTTTTTCCGTGAATTGTAAGGGATTAGACAGATATTACGTCACATTGATAAATCAATTCCACTGAATAAAGCTTCATAGTTCTTTCACCTTATTGAACTTTCTCTCTGGAAATAAATGGAGTATTGCTTCCCTGCATATCTACATTTCCTCTAGCAAATTAGTAAACGGGTAATAATGATCAAGTATTAGTAGTAGTCGATGCCTCATTCACAGGAAAGTATCAGCAGAACGAGTATGTAGGAAAGGACGCCATTGCAGTGGCATTGGATGGATCCCGGGCATGGATCGATAAGGGTGCATCCATTTACACCCGGGACATGTGCACCGCCCGGGTATTTGAAACCCCAACCTTGGCCTTTTGGAAACAATTAACCAGAGAGGATCGAGGAGGTCGACTTATGGACGGCGATGTAACCAGAAATTCTTTGTCCTTACCTTTGTTGTCTTATGGTGATATTTTTTTTACAGATCTTTGGTAGTCTCCCTTCAAGATTGATGTAACCAAAGTTGGGAGAACTGATTGAAATAAGGAAGAAAAAGAGAAGAGCAACGAAATGATACCGAGCGACCACGAACCTCTACAAACGGATAAGAGAACACAACTGACGAGCTGGAGAAACTAAATCACCGAAACAAAACTGGAATTTCTCCAATACCCTCTCCCTACCTCCCTCAGCCATGGCTTTCCCTTAACCCCCTTTAATATCTTGAGGTTAGCCCAAAAGCCCCTTCAAACCTGAGGAATAATCTGACCCTTACCTTTAACTTACCTGGGTACCCTTAAGGACCCTTTTGGAAGGGGGGGTGGAGAAATTACAAAACTTTCCCCCAGGCTTGGCTTTCTTTGCGGAGTAAAAGTGGAGCTGAAAGGTTTTATTATGGATTGCGGCGATACCCGGATCCCGCAGCGGGATTTCCCAAAACTCGGGCTCCCCTCCACCGATCGATAGCTTAAGCCATGGTCTCCCGGTGAAAACACCACAGTAAAAGTACGAGTAAAAGTCCCGTCATCCTATAATCACTAGTTTTAAGTATTATGCTTCTCAAAGCCATGCTCGAGTTGTTCAGCCTGCAACTTCTGGGTACAAGTAACCTTAAGCTTCCAAGTATTAATATTATATAGGCCACTACGTTACAACTTTCACTTCAAAAACAACCAGTAATAGTAATAATGGGGGTATTATACTGATATTAATACTCTGTGCATGCATGCTTTCTCCATTATCTTCAATCCAGCTCCCTTTTTTACAGTTTGTATTGTTTTCAACGCAAAACCAGTGTGTGCATAGCCATGCATTTATTCCTATTGGTTTTATGTTTTGTTTGTAGAATTTGAATTGTACTTGTCATAGTATTCCTACCGTTGCGTTCACCACAACAACCCTGCAGTTAGTTAGTCGGTGAATATTATTATACCTTTTCATATTATTATTCATGATAATCGTAGGCTTTGCCTGTGCTTTGTACAACTGAATGTAATAGATTATCTAAAGGCACAACCGTCCCCATCCGTGTGTAGTTATTTAAATTTTTTAGCATATCTACAGCCCGACCCTCCCATGTTTGCCTATAAATATATATTTACATCGACCAAACTAGAAAGTAAATTACTTTAAACGAATTATCATCATCTATCTCATTGAAGGTTTGGATCGGGATAGGTAAAGCTTTCCTCGAAGTAAATTGCGTCATTTCTCGTGGAAATGATGCGACAATTGTAAGGTGGTTCGAGACATTCAAATTACCGAGGATTTATTTATAATACTGTAGAAACCGCAACTACTAATACTACTGCTTGGGGAAACACATTTCCGAAAGCGTATTAGCCCAAGTTGACAGCTACCCTATAACCCCTGACATATGCCGCACTCGTTCATTTAAGCCGTTTGCTATCCTTTACGTGTTAAAAGGGAAATCTCTCCCATGTTAAACATGGTTCAAAATATATATTGTTTAATACAGAAGCTGCGGCATGTGGCAGGGGGTTTAGGGTAAATATGCAAATGAACTGCACGCACAAAGTACATCTACTGCTACTACGGATCATCCTCTCGAAGAATGACAATCCCACTAGCTTTATTTATACATCACTCAGCAAAATAGACTGAAGGACAAAGCGGTACCATATTTCCGGTTTTAATTACCCCATTTAATAGTTCCCCCTTCTAAACAATTTCCCCCTGGGTTTCCATGTTAAAAGGTTTAATTAACCGTATTTTACTCTTGGTAGTGTCTTTTCAATTTTCCACTGTCAATACCCCAGGGGAATTTAAAACCGGAAATACGGTAATTTGTTGGGCTATGGAGGTAACGTAAGATTGAGTTTTCTGATTCATTTTTTATCTCTTTTTACTAAGGTTGGAAACAGATTAGTCATTTGTACACTCGTGATAGCAATCTACGTTTCCCTCTTCCAGTACTAAATAGATGCAGGAGTGAGGAGATCGGCATGACATTGTTTTTTTAATGTAACTTATAATTGAAAATGGTTTTTTTTTGGATGGAGAATACAGCATAATTACCTTATGCAAATATGATTTATTTCTCAAGTTTTTCTTATTAGCTGGTAGGAAACGTGAGCGTTTTGATTAGCTGGCAGATAGTAATTATTGATTCTATTATGTAAGGACAAGATGAATAATTCAAATATAGGAACGGATATAACAAATAAACTCCTGTTTTACTTGTTTTATCTGGTACTTTGCTTTATCATAGATCCTATCATTTCAGAATTCCAGAACATGGATAGAAAATTAACATTTTTGTATACATTTTGAAACTGTTTGTAATATTCAAAACTGCAATCAAAAGCGGGGAGTAGAAGTTCCGAGGCTGCGATTAATTAGACAACAGCAAAGCCCGTGTCGAGTTAGGTTTTTTTGACGTTTTGATTAATTTAATGCTTAAAATCAGGTAGTTTCATCAATTGTAGAGGTCATACGCTCAAAACCTTTTCTGTAGACTTGGTCAAAGTTTTGTTTTGTTTTTGAAAATATGGACAATAAAATCGGATATTTAGATCAATACTCTTCCAAAAAATTTTGGGAAAAGTTCATGTTGGAGTACAGTAAGGCCCCACTGGTCAAAACGTTATTATTAGACCCTGACTGACGTCTGAGTTATAACTTAGATAATTTACAGTGAGTTGCTGCTGCCGTTTTGCATACTTTCAACCTGATTCGTCTTGTAAGGTTAGAAATCTTGGACAAAGAAAAGGTAAAAAGCTAATACCCTTGAAATTGGACGAAAGTCTCATTTTTTTACACAACCTAACTTTCTCCTGAAGAATTATTATGGACGAGCAACATTGGAAGTTTACTCTTTTGACATTTACAAGGTTTATTTGGTTTCTGCAACGACTTTATTCAAAAGTTGAGAAACTTTCTCATTAGATTTCTGAATTTTGGCGTAAGGGCTTCAGCTCTAACGGTTTACAGGAAATTTGTAAAATGCAAGTTCATTATTTCATTTTAAGGGTAAGTAGCCCTAAACGAATGAAAATTTAAGCCTAATAAATAGCCGGTTTGGAAGTAATTTATTATTCATTAAATTAGGTTTGCAATCCTTTTTCACGCTTAACTGACCTGCTGCTAACCCTTTCTTTCTTTTTGACCCCGAAACCATATAACTTAGGTACTTTAATTCTCATTTATTTACAAAGTTTTGCTCTGTATGTCCTTCAAACTTTCCTATTAAAAAAGCCAACAGCTTTGGACACTATTTTCTTAAATGAGTTTTATTCATTTCACACGTCATTGAACATCAATTGGATTAACAATAGTAATTTATCTATTGGACATTACCTACAAAACAAACGATATGGATATTGTTTTTATTCGATTGTCCAAATTGGCATACAATATGACTAGAAGGAGGTACTTATTTATGCAAGACAAAATGCTTTATTGTACTGAAACTATATGACGTTAAGTAAAATTAGAAACTGTAAAAATAATAGTCTCAGAGTAAAAGTCGTCGAGAGAAACAAACTCACGTGTGTGAAAGAAACATTAAAAAGCAGCCAATCATCCTAAATCCTCGCCAATATACCGCCCTCGTTAATTATGCTTTACATGTTAAAAGGTGTATTATATATTAATATGCTTCAAAACATGTTTTTTTTATATATATATAATCCGCGGTATCTGGGCGAGGATTTAGGTTAAGTGAATTTTCTACAAAATAAACTAGCTTTAGAGTGACTTCATAGAACCTGTGATAGAAAGTACCTATGTTAGCATTGAAAGCTCAATAATATTAACAACGACTCCTTTTAGCATGAATGTCTTTTTACAGACATAAATATTTTAGCAGAGATGGATTTAGATAGCAGACAGTGGGTAAGTAAAGCGATGCTCGAGATAACAACGTCTTAGCTTTTTGGTCAGACCAAGAAAACGATTTTATACTGGTAGTAGTAGCCTATCGGGGTTCATGAGGTTAGTTTTTGAATATAGTCCTAATAACCAACATCCCGAAAAGATAGTAATATAATGCCCTGAGTGCAATTTAAAATTAAGGGTTTAACTCCACGTTTTATTAGATACCGGCGTTCTATAAGAGACTCGCGTTCTATAACAGAGTTTCTGTACGAGATGCGTTCTATAACATACTTTCTATAAGAAACGTGAGTTTTGTAAGAGATTTGTGAGAGATAAGAGAGAGTTTTAGAAATAAAAACGCAACCCCAATAGTCCAACTAATAGATACCCCCGTTCTATTGTAAGTGTTACGGTAGTATAGTTTCGCAGGTAAATCATTTTGGGTTGGACTGGTGCGGATCCCATCATTCTGTTAGCAGCGGGACTCGATTCTTTCAACTCATAAGGTGGCCCATTTCAACATCTCATCAGGTAAAAGGTGGTTTCTACATTGCCCGATCTAGTCCAGCCTTGTCCTTCCTGTTTTATGAAAGCTACTGAATCTATGTAGTGTTGGGCTTTTTTCTTTGCGCTCTATAAAAAATATGACATTACATGCCAACACGCAATCCTAGAGAAAGGTGTTGGTCTTATCACTCATCCTGAACAACCCACAGAGAAACAGCTAAAGGTGCTTGTACTCCACTAACATACACGTTTCATATTTTGTATTTTTTTCCATTCACAAACATGCCCTACCCTAGTTAATTAAAGATAAGCGTCCGCCTATTTGCCCGGGTTAGTCTCCTGAACCGCTGAATAGAACTGGACAAATTGACTGCCTAAGTGTAGAAATTGTGCCAAAGAAGCTATTAGGATTTAATAAAAAATCACTGCTTCAATTTAAGAGAACATTTTTACCTGGGGAGCTATTTTTGAACAAACTTTTGGAACTTTTTCAACAGAAACTGTGTGTATCCTTACATCTTGAATGGCAACCTGTGCTTCTGTTTTATGTGGTAACTTGAGAAGGGGGAGGAAGAAGGGCAGAGAGCACTGGGGAAGGGGGAAAGATGAACTGAGGGTGGGGGGACTGGGGAATTGGGAAACTGGCGATGAAGGAAACCGGGGAAGAGGGAAACCGGGGAAGAGGGAAACCGGGGAAAAGGGAAGGGCTAGCTGAGGACGGGGGAACGTGGGAGGGAGTAGTGGGGAAGGAAGATTACGGGGGAAACATGGAAGAGGAATGGGGAAACTAAGAACGGGGGTATATTACAATATTTTTGGAGCTTTCCTGGAGGTCTAGTCAAAACTAAGGGAGTAACATTTAAAGCCTGGAATACGAATCTCTCGAGCTTCTGTCTCTGTTTTACAAACAACGAAGTTTTTAACACAAATTTCAACATTTTGATAAAAAAAACTGATAAAAAGCGAAGGAATATTGAATATTGTGCAACAAGCTCTCCCGTAACACAATAAAAGTACATCATTTACACTTTTAGGCAACACCAGTTCCACTTTCACTGTCAGTTTAAGTCCATCCGGGTGAGTAAAAGTTGAGGGAAAATGCCAAACCAATCTCTCCATCCACCAACATGTTATTCATGGATAAAGAACGAGCTTTTAGTTGATACCTACTACTTCCTTTGATACAATTTAATAGTTTTTGTTCCTTTTGCATGAAACTGTTTATTTATTTTCCCTACCCGAACAGGTATAACTATGAACGTTTTCCCCAGTCAGACTGTGTTGCTTGCATTGCATGCATTGAATTTTACAAAATACTACCATTATTCTTGCCTACATAATATACTTTATCGCTAAAAGCTCATTCTTTACATTCCCTACATCCCTTCACTCATAAAACTATTTACGTGTTAAGCTACTTTCACGACTTTTACTGATTCTACTTACTAGAAATATTTTATTAGCTATCTGGTCGCCTGTCCCTTGATAGAAATCCCGCATAATTCGGACTGCTACTAATAATAGTAAGTAGTAAATGATGATGACATGCATCATCATCTCGACTTACTATATATCAAATTATCATCACACCATGTGTACTTTCCAGTTAACTGCCCCCATGCCTGGCTAACACCGTTCTTCCTCGTTTATCCTACATTGTACAACTTGATGAATCCTTTCAAATTTCCCTATCTACGAAAAAAAACGGCATGCAGAAAAGTTAAAAGGCATGGATGTAAATTATATACGTGGATACAACTTTGTATGATATTCTCACACCATTTATTTTATGATGACTACCACTATCATTATCTATTTCTTCGCTTATTCCCGAGGAACCTGGCTGTGCTGTTCATAAATTCACAATTATTTTCTCTTCTTTGGAGTTGCGATTATTATTTGTAGTATAGTGTAGTGTAGGTAGAGGTAGGGAATAAAGGCCATGAACAGGGTGTCTCCAAACGTATTTTTATTCATTATTTATCCACCTGTCCCTCACAAGTTGTCCAACACCATTTCTCAAACTTTTCAGTACCAATTCCGTATCCCTTCCTTCACCAGTCTTGTAGCTAGGCAGGTAGCTGTAGACTTGTAGAGAGTTTTAGTGCTGTGCCGGATATTTACGATACGGAAAAATATTATTTATTTTGTCATTGGATTTCAGGTTGAGAAGTTTCCTTGGTTTCATGTAAAATAATTTAGTGTAACAGGGGAAACCACCGGTGGATCTTTTAGATATCTGTCAAACACTTTGTGTCTCTAGGGGAAGAACTATGAGCACAAAAGGCTGATTAGTAATCAAATAAAGGCACTTAGGTTTTTCTTTGAAAACTTAGCAATAGTGAACATTATTAGAATAAAAATTGGGGATAGAAAGGAATTTACAGTTATGAATTCATTTCAATTCAAAATTGTTTAATTTCGAAAGGGCAATTTGCATGTTGTTTACAATATTAGGTTTTTAGTTAAAGAGTATCAAATGTAATAGAGTAATTTAGAAGTAATTTTTCATGCAGGGACAAATAATACAAGAACCCAAGTGCCACTAAAATATTTGAGAAGGTTAAATCATGAGATTAAAGTTTGAAACTTTTCTCTGGATAATTTGAACTCTTACTCTTTGTGCTTATAGCTGCCAGTCACAGTGTCAATCAACTGAGTCAAAGTTTTGATCCAGTTTATCCTTAAGTTGATTTCAGCCGTGTTGCTTCAGAGTTTTAACTTTGAGTGGTATACAAGCTTAAGTGGAACTGTCAATGGAAAAACTCTGAACTATCTTGCCTGTTTACGTACAAGTTATATCAAAATAGTAAGGTTTTTGTGGGATAACCACCCATAGTTTTAGAGAATCATGTATGTAATTAGTTACTGCTTTTAATTCAAATTTCACTAAAAACATCCCATACACCATATTCATTTACCGTATTTCCGGAAATTATTCCCCCCCTCTAAATTACTCCCCCCTGGAAGAAAATCCCCCTTTCCTTTCCATGTTAAAAATTAAAAGTCGCCCTTTTTTGCTTTGAAAAGTAACTTCCCCGGGGGAATAATTTCCGGAAATACGGTAATACGGCTTTCTCTGAAAGCGTATTTATTTTGAAGACTATACAAACTATTGGAATAATGTTACAGTAAAAGAAACTGAATTTTAATTCCACATTCATCAAGGGAAAACACACATATATTTATTCGTCCTCTAGGAATTTGTTCCCATCATACAAAAAAAACTTGTTTCTCTATCGGAGTTTTGCTCTCAAAATTTAAAATTCAGTTCCACCTCTTCTGCAAACCCAAAATATTCTTTCACGGGCTCAGTTTCTGTACGAGACTAATGTCTACATTTGCTTGTTAGAAAAAACCGTATCTTTACCACGTACTGCGTACAAATAAATGCATACGTTTGACAGAAGATATGAGACCAAGTGGGTTAGTTGTAGTTCGGTGAAGTGCAGTGTTTGTTGGAAGATGTTTAGTTGAGTTTGTGACCGTTTGGGACAGAAACATGATGGATGGGTGTGTCAAGGATAACATTTCAATGTTTACGGCTTCACAGGCATTCATGATGGATTTGAGAATTGGTGCAGAAGAAGTATTGCTAAACCGGTAGACAGAGAGTTAGTTTAGTCTTTGAAATCTCTCCATCTTCAAACTACCTCCTTGTCTTTCCAACTTGTTAACGTGTACAGACTGAATTAAACCCATCCTATCGAGCTAAGCATTTATTCCCATCCCTTCGGGATCCTCCATCCAGTTGTTCTAATGGATTTCTGAAATAAGATTTGTTTACTTAGCCAATCGCCATCATCATCATCCTTTTCTTAATCCGTCTCTCAGTTTCCAAACCTTGGTAGACTTAAATGCTACTAAAGCACATTACCTAAAAAAAAGCAACAATAAAGTACAGAGGAGACAAATGGCCTGGAGAGAAAGCTTTCTCCAAATCCTCCACATAAAATCTTTACTCTTCTGATACAAAAATGTTTTTTATTGGACATGCTTTCTACGATTTTTCATTCTCATCAACAGTCAACCACTTTGGAATTTTTACAAGCTTATGCTCGAAAATCTTGAATTGTTTTTCCGTTTTTGATTAGCACGACCTTCTGAAATAAGGGTTACTTCCTCAACCATTGTTTCTTGTGCTTGAAGAAGATTTTGTGTACATGCATGCGATAATTTTTAATATCCATCCCTTTTTTTCACTCGTTAAAAATCCCAGCAGGTTTGCAAACCCTTTTTGTGCGTTGTCGACATTATTTATGATTGTGTTAGTTCCATAAACTCTTTACATTCCTGCTAGACTAGACCCCGGATGAAAGTATTTGGTGAAAAAAAACGGTTAAAGTACATAATAAACACCATGTGCTTAGCGCTTAGGTCCGTCTGAGTTTCAGTTTGGATCACCTAGTCTCCATCCTATCGTTTATTATTGGATGTGCTAGGAAATAAAAGCTGTCGGCCGGAGCTCCTCGTCCCTGATGGAGATCATGATGATTAAGACCCTATAAATAAGGACATTTCGGGGTTTTGTAACGTGCTACACAGACCCAATGGCCACAGAGGATGTCCTTTAACGAGGACTATTTCAAAACCACTTTTTACTACGTGTTTAACGTCTGTGAGAAGCAACACTGGCTACGCACATAATATCCCTACCTATCTGTAAAATAATCCCTGCTAGGCAGGGAAATAAACACGGTTGGTTTTGATGACCAGTCTCTACTTTTGTTTTTTTACTGAACGGAGGTAGTTATTAAACGATGGATTGCTAATGTGTGAAACTGCTAGAATAATACTACAGATTCTTTCTCCTTAATACTTCTTTCTAGTTATATTCTTTACGAGGAAGGGGTAGGTTAGTAATTAATTTTAACCTGCGATAACCAAGACTGATGGAGTTGTGCTGTGTCATGATCACTATAAAGTGTCCACGCGTGAAACTACATACCGTATTATTCCCATAGTGAGCTTGATTAAATTGTGGTCCCTTAAATTACTATTAAGAACCCCACTTGCCGTTATCTTATTGTGTGTTCAATTAAATTTGACCCTTAAAAAACCACCGGAATGTTTTAGTAGCCCCCTATAAAAGACTACTGGTCTGAATGTATGGGAGTTTTGTGATTATAACACATAAATTCATGCGTTGAAATACGAAGGGCAGCTCCACAGCAAAGGGGGAAAGTTTATAGTGAGAAGGGGACTAGGTTTTTGATGAAACAGGATGTCAGGTAAGGAGCCAGTTTATTTCATCTCAGTTACCTTAGATTTCCGGAAATAACTGCCCCATCCCTTTAAAAGATCCCCCTCTAAATAATTCCACCTACCTTAGTATTTCTACCAACTAGTTTATGCATGTCTGCCTGTAGAATTAATTTTAAAGCAGTACACATTTTTAATTCTTGGTGAATTGGCAAAAAATAATATTTTGCAGCTAACATTGGAACGCGTTTATCACGGCACAGGGAAAGAACTATACTCTGCCAATACGGTTTTATATTATATTATAAAACAGCAAGACCGTCATAATAACCATCAACGACGATCAAATATTGAATCCCTTTAGTAAAAGATTGTTTAACTTAGCATGATTCTGCATGAACCGTCCAGGAGTGAGAAACCGGTGTGCTTTCTTTCTGAGCTTTCTGACAAGTGAAGATAAGGAGGATATGCAAACCAAGTTTGCAAACTCTCTACTTCATATTAGTGCCATCTAAGTCAACACAGACCAAGTACCGTCTACTGTCAGGTATCTTATTGAAATCCGGTGGATTTTTAGGATAAGCTGAGCAAGTTAACTTACATAGGCTGTTGAGGAAAGGGGAATTACTTCCAACATTATTGTTTGGATTTGGTAATTTACCCAGAGAAAGTAAACCCGGTAATACGGTACACTATCCGAAGTCTACATCTGCAGTAGATTCAGAGTAGAAACATGTAAATAATGGTAGGAAGTGTTCATGAAATTTCACCAAAAAACGGCTATATCGTACTTCAATCCCGTTCCTCTTGCCGCATAAAAACCTACAGGGATAGTAATACTATTAATACTGTAGTCTTCACTTCTGCTCAAGTTAAATCAACAGTATTGTGCAGATTTTGATTGTGTTTGAGGCATCGATAAAACCATGGTAGTGGCCAATCCTCTACTGCAATCGTCTTGACAAGTACTACAGACTTGTATTTCATTCATTCAGCCGAAACTGTAGAACCCAAGGAATGCAAACCTTAAGCCATGCATCTATGTAACAATTTACTTCCCTTTATTCCTTTCATACGTGGACTTCAGTAACCATCGAAACGAATAGCTCATTTTTCATAAGACAAAAACAAAGAAACCAAAGATGGGAGTGGCTGGCTTCGTACTCATTTAGCAAAAAAATAAGTATAGATATGTCTCCAATGCTTAACCTATTATTTTCTGACTTTTGGAAAGAAACAACCGGAAAAAATGCTAACATAAATCACTACTAGTAACTAACAGTTCTCAGTCCGTCTTACCTAGAGGTAGGTATAATCAGACCTCTAGACCATTGAATTTAATTCGTCAACTTGTGCTTCGTCTTGTGGTTAAAATGAAGTTGGAAAATATACGGCAAAAGTAATTGACAATCTTTTAAATATTTCCAATTAATTTTTAAAAATTTGATATATGTAGATATGAAATAACCCAATTGTGCTTCAGAAGAGAGGAAGACTATAAGTTAATCCAAGAATTACAGACTTTTCCCTTTTATTTGATTTGGTTAAGTCTTCTGCGGCTAGTCTTCTATAAACAATCCACTGTAATGCTCTGAGGTCTAAAAATGTTTAAGTGTTTACGGACAAATTAAATTAAACATACTTGAGTTCGTTCATTGATTCAGTATTGGGCAAGTCCCAGTCGATTTGGGTGGTTTGGGTTCCGGTGAAAGTGAAAGAAAACAATGCTGAATTTGTGCTAAAGCATTTGCCATAGACTCCCACTTTGGTACTTATT
Organism: Hydroisotoma schaefferi; assembly: GCA_034682405.1. NCBI lineage: Eukaryota > Metazoa > Arthropoda > Collembola > Entomobryomorpha > Isotomidae > Hydroisotoma > Hydroisotoma schaefferi. The sequence continues at coordinate 1,987 of JAQFZX010002688.1, read as the reverse complement.
TATTGAAAGGGCTCAATGGGTCTACGTTTGAATGGGTCTAATCCCTTCAAAAACATTAACGCGACGCTCAAATTCGAATACAATAATGGAATGCTGAGGAAAGGAGTGCCAAGTATTTTACACAATCATCCTTAGGTTTAGCCGACGGTGAATTGGAATTGAAATGGGATGCTTTTATTGGAATACTGAAAGCCTGACCCTGCTCAAGTTGTGTTATTATAATCCATGTAAAATATAAATTGGTGGTGGAGTGCTAAGAAGGAGTTGGAATAATAAGTTACTGTAATGGATTTGGGCCCTTGGGATCCACTAGATCATCCTGCACGTATTGAAGTCCGTCGACAAGGTTTGCTCATTTAATCCGATCCTTTTCAAACACAACTAGAGTAGGCGACTGACGTGAATTAAAACGCTCAAAGTCCCCAACAATAGCGGAGTAACGGTCTGTTAGGAAATCCGAAGTTGAGAAAATAATATTAAATTTTAAATATTGTGATAAAGTCCTCATTCTGTTTTTTACTTTTTATTGAAGAACAAGGTTAGTTTTTTTTGCATCTGAAAAGTGTGATTACATCTTAAATTTAGTGTATTTATTTGTAGATTTGTAGCTATGTTGGGTTTTAACATTGTAAGGTTTTAAGACTTCTTTGTCCGTAAGTCAGAATGGCGAGTGGTAATTAATTAATTATACCTTGGGAAAATATGTGTACTGATCATTAGGAAGTGTCAATAAATCATCTTGCTCTAATTCCAAAGCAACGCTTTTTAAGAATGAGAGACACTTGGTGAAATATTTTCAGATTCCCTTCTAAAGAGTGTGATGGATTTCTGGGAGATTTAGGGTCTTTATGCAAATCTGTATTCCAGGAAGAGTTAGATTTTCGTTCAGAACGGCTTGATTGAAGATTTTGTTGCCTAAATGGGAAACGAAGCTTGTTCAGGATTCCATAGTCAAGTTCATTTCATTGTGTAGTTAAATTCTTCGAGCTCTTGTCCTACCTACACTATTTGTCTATATTTGTTTGTACTTTGTAGTAGTAGCAGTAGCAGTAGCAGTAGCAGTAGCAGTAGTAGTAGTAGTCGTAGTAGTATGTAGCAGTAGTAGTAGTAGTATGTAGTAGTAGTAGTAGTAGTAGTAGTAGTAGCAGTAGTAATATGTAGTAGTAGTAACAGTAGCAGTAGTAGTATGTAGTAGTAGTAGTAGTAGTAGTAGTAGTAGTAGTAGTAGTAGTAGCAGTAGTAATATGTAGTAGTAGTAACAGTAGCAGTAGTAGTATGTAGTAATAGCAGTAGTAGTAGCAGTAGTAGTATGTAGTAATAGTAGTAGCAGTAGCAGTAGTGGTAGTGGTAGTAGTATTAGTTAGAGTTACGTTGGCGTTTGTCTTTGTCTAGATTTGGCTTGCGAGATGAGAAAATAATTGGGCAAGATTCCTTCGTCTTCTCTTTGAAAATCTATTTCAATCTTTTTAAAACAAAAGAAGTAATTGACCTGAATTCAGTCAGCGACTTCATTCCAGCACACTTAACCTTTAGAATATAATGAGAGAGGATTTAAATTAAACCAAATATGGAGGAATTACAAACCTAGGGCCTTTTACTTGGATTTAGTTGAACTCACTCCTGCTCCTGCTACAATTTCAATGAAATGTAGATATGTCAGCAACTTATTATTATTCCCCAATATTATTAATGAAGCTTCACCCTTCAACAAATCCATCGAATATCTCTTACTCTACCTTTCTAACGATTTCCTGTAATATTAATCCAGTATTTGGCATGGATATGACCAAACATTTATTTAAGTCTTGAAATGTTAGTGCTAAAAGCATTCGAGTGTTGGGTGTAATCCCGTTGTGATTATATAAAGATTTAAAAAAAAATCCCCACAACTCCTTTCTACCTAAATCCTTTAGGGATGTCACAAGTACTTGGTAAAACTTGATACTTGGCATACTTGGCCAAGTATTCAAGTACTCGACTTGGCCAA
>JAQFZX010002687.1:0-17057 GCA_034682405.1 Hydroisotoma schaefferi | reverse complement strand
CATGGACAGCAGGAAAAGAATATACGGTAATTTAAGTAATATTAGATTGGTCTGTAAACCGGAGAAAAGGTGCCTAGAGAAAAGTTTACAGTAGAGCTCAGCTAATACAACACTACAGCGGCTACTTATTCAATTGCTACTAGTACTACTACAAGATATAAGATACTTACGCTTACAATAATAAAGTAAAAATCAGAATAGATTTGGTGCAGAAGGATCGAAGGATTTCCCAACCATCTTAATCATTTCACTTAACTTTTTTAATAACCCATTTCACTCACTAAACTTAAAAGTTGTATTCATTTCCTAATAAGTCGCTGATTCAAATAATTTTCCCTGCTACCATACCACTATATTTACCATTTAGTAAGCTTGTACAAATTCCCAAAGCTACCTATGCAACTATAATTAAAACTTTAGTATTGCCGTTTCCGACAAAATAGTGACGTTGACTTTTCAACATCTAATTGGTAAACCATTAAATTGTTTCCCGTATGACTTTTACTACAACTGCCATTAACTACTGAATCTACTGAAATATATTGGATCTTGATAAGAAGGGTAAAGAGTAGAGGCAGTTTGAAATAACTTTTCAGTTTAAACTTCATTACACGATGTAATTGATGAGGGCTTCTGTTTCCCCTTTCTCGGTTACCCACAGGGATTTCAGTTGATTAGATTACGCACATCTCTGAGATGGGTTTAATGCTCACAACTACGACAACTACAACCATGCTATGTTAGTGAATAGATATTCTAGTAGCGTAAATGATCATTTAGGAGTGTGAAAGGGGCTGTAGCCCATATGGTCTTCTGTGACTTTAAAATGACAAGGGTTAAGAGGGTCGGATTTTTCATTCATTTTTCTTCGGGATCAATTGCTGTAGAAATGGCCCGAAAGTTTAATTGTTTGTTCATTGTGGGTTTACACAGTAGTAGTAGTAGCAGTTTAAACCGGTTCTTATTGAAGAGATAGAGCTAGATATACAGAAATTACTAGCTTGTCAAAGCTGTGTGTATTTTTATTGAATTAATTTGCTGCGTTTATTGCTGTCTATTTAATGATGGGATACTAGAGTGGGTTTGTAATTGATGTGTGGGAGGATTTTATGTTTAAAGACAACTAAGAACGGCTGGAAATGATTCTATGAAAAGTTTAAAACATTTGTGATTCAATGGGTGGATTCAATTAATCAAACATCTGGACTTGGTCCTTTTCAAACAAATTATGGCATTTTGAGAAATTTCAGAAAACACATTTAAAATTATTTACTTACATTTTCCAGAAAAGTCAGTATTAAATTAAGTTAATAGATAATAGAGCTGTTTATAAAATTGGGTAAAATTCTTCACGTATATAGTTACATTTTTCATGAAAAAACCAAGGTAGAAGATCTCCTAGAATCTGATTTTTAAACCAGTAAACTAAAACTCTGTTTAGTCACTGAACGTGATGTTTTATTTTACCCATTTTTTACCGATCGAAAGTAAGCCATCATAAAAGTATGAACTAGGGAAAGTTGTCGAGTTGTCCCTTTAAAAAAGACCATAAATATATTATTTTTTACATGCACTTCTTTGAATAACTGTTTTATGACAATTTCGAGGAATAAATGGATCTGCTCTTAAAAAGTAGACTTGGCCTACTTTTTCCATTTCTTGCTTTAATGAAAAAAATTACTGTGAACAATAAATAATACAAAAAATACTACTGAAAAGTTTTTAGATGGTGCAATTTTTTATGGAAATTCTAAGTAAAAATTAAAACAAACAAAAGATAGGGAAAGTTGCAAGAAAATCCTATGAGATCGTTTCAAATTATTTATAAAAAGTAACTTCAGATCATTTATTATTTGCAATAATCTCCTTTTTGTCTAAGCCCATTACTTGGTCATTGTATGATGCAGCTAATATAGTGCGATGTCATGCTAATTTTTATAGATAATCAGAAAATCAACTTGAAACCCTCCCCCTGCCCTGCTACTTCCAATGGTCAACACTTAATTCTCTATTTAGACCAAGTCAATAATAACAAGGACACTGTGCCTGAGAGTCCAGCATAGAATACGGAATGAGGGAGGAACGTGTGGATCTTTAGTTTATTTATTTACGGTATATTGACCAAGAATTACCGTACCATAATCGTAAAATAAATGTCTCTCTTCCGTGACCAGTACCAGCAATTTGGAATCATGTACACACCCTCCTCACTTCATACAATCCTATTCTAAAAAGTAGGTAAAGCAAAGTAGGGAATTGGAAAAAATACACAGAGATCCGGTGCTTATTGCCGTGGTTTATATGGCTTTGCTTATTACATTAGAATCTCTCATTTTGGTAGCAGTAGTGGTAGCAAGCAATAGCAATAGTAGCAGTAGTAGATCCACGATAATGGAAGATAAGAAGAATTATGTTCCAGGGATACAAAGAATTTTTCATGGGCTATTAAAGGCCAATCCGGAACCAATTGGGATGAGCCCATGAAACTGCTGCGGATGTCAGTGTTGATGTTCCTTATAGAAGTAGGTCCAGGGTGCGATGATATGGGACAAAATAGAATATCTTGACACTTTCCTCGAGTTGATGACATTTACTTTTAGATAGAGCTTAACTTGGTTAGCTTGTTTGGCGAGAAGTAGTGGTAGGTTGTAGTGAGTGATTATAGTTCTGGGTTTGGGTTTCCTTCCTGTGTCCTTTCTGTTTGGTTTCCGTAATGAACATAAAATCCCTTGTGAGGTAATAAACCGGATAATAACAATATAAGGAGGCAATAAGGACCCATCCCTTGTGTGATCTTGGATAATTCTTTCGGTTTCTCTTAAATTATTACTATTACTACTAGGCTTCTTCTAGGGCAAGCATCTCATCACAGTTTAGCTTATTGTACAGATACTACAGTATCTTTTCTATAGACGGTCTCGTTACAACTAACGTTGGGTTGGGTTTTTTGCCCAATCTACAAGGGACTACACTATCTTTTGCTAAAGTTAAGTGGGTGACTGTTTCATCCTCTGTGGATCATGTATATTTCTGGAAAAATCAGGAAATGAGCTACTAACTAAAGGAGCCCCTGGCAATTATTAGGACGCTGTTGAAAACCCTTTTCAATTTTAAATCGGAGAGTCATGCCAGGAAACAATTTCCCCATCTTTTTCTAAGCTTTTTTGGCATTTACTTCTTTAAAAATTGAAATCATGTCATCATCCGATTTCTAGCCAAGCTCAAATCAATCTCTTCAAAATCCGTTACGGACGATGGTCATTATGTGACCTGGGAAACACTTCGATCCCAACTGCCCAAGGTTCAGCAGCCCCCCAAAAAAGCACCCAGACAACCAAAAAACAATAAGAAGAAGAACCTTGAATCTGCCTATCATTAGATTTCAATCCTTATGCAAATGTCTACAAAAGGTTTAAAAAAGGTTCTTTCACACACACACATCTTCTGTTATCGGCTCTGTAAATTCGAAACGCTATATACAATTATTCGAATTCGAAACGTCCTAGTTCGGTTTCAATCCGTCCGTATCCCTGCCGCTGATTCTCCAAAGCGCTGACGGGAAGGATACCCTACGCGGTAATACATTTCAGAACAGTTTCCAATTTCATTTGCTGGGCGCTACACGCGGAAGGTCATCCATAGTCATGAAGACGGCGGTGCTCATCTTTATTGTCGTATCTTTCGCCATCCTGGGAACTGCCAGCGTAAGGGTTATATCCGTATAGTACAAAAGATTCTAATCAGATAGAATGGGCCGTTCAAGAATTACATGTACGAGAAAAGTTTATCCTGAAATATTTTGGTGGCTTAGTCTTGAACTTAAGCTTCTTTCCTTACAGGCGATAGAATGTATTGGGTGGGTGTATGGCTCCTGACGGACCAGAAGTGAAGGTATGTGTGGCTGCGAGCAAGGCTTGGAACATAACTTGTAAAGGTAAAATCTACACTTCTTTTCTGAAATTCGGCATCGATTTGATATTACACATGCGTTTTCGTTGAATGTCATTCAAAAAATTATCTGCAGTGACAGCTAAAGGTTGTTACACCATATTCAATGCCGATGGTAAACCCTCTCAACGAGGCTGCTCTGTGGAAAAGGATAATTGCACTAGAGAAAGGTGTACATGCGAAGGGGACAAGTGTAACATATGGATGACAGTTGGCGAATCACTTCATAAGACTGATAAGGCTCATGGACGTGATAAGGATGCCGGTGGTGGTGCGACTACAAGCCGACTTTCTTGGTCAATTTCAACGATCACCATTCTGGCCCTTCTGCATTCTCCCTTAAAGTCTCTACTTTTGTAATTTCCTTCATGCAGAGCTACTACGTAAAATGACTAATTGGATCACCAATGCCAGTAATTTGGTTACAAAATTGCAAATAATTGTCTGTCTCATATAGTTATTTAGGAGTCTGTGGGCATCTACTCATTGGGCCTGTTTGTTTGGGTAAATGACTTTATCGTACTTACTTTGTACATCTGTTAGTCGGTCTGTGGGTCAGTGATGATAAATAAATCAAGGAATTTAGCCTGGGTCTTCTAATTTAAAGTTATAAAAATTAAAAATAGGAAAGTAGGTAAACATTCTCTCCAAATAGTTACTTTTTCTCACAAAATTCTTGCAGTTAGTATAAAGTTGCATTAGGAACAGGAAGTATAGAATTGCATAACGGTATGCTGCACTCACTCATAATGTCATAGTCATATTTTTAGAAAAATCCTTCAAAATGTCTTCATCTACATCTCTACGATTAAATATTAATTTTGTCATTTTATTTCACGAAAGGGTGACATAAAGCCTCTCCGTGACTGGAAGGACCTCCTCCTCGCTCTAATATAATCATGGATAAACTTTGCTCTGAAAAGAACAGAATTAAAAAAAGTATTTACTAAAGGTAACCCTATGGTCCTGCTTACCGTACATAAATAATGAATTGTGCTCAATAGATTCCCCATGAAGTGGCTGCCGTCTGGAGAAGAATTGAATAAAAGGGGAATAATCTTATGTCAGGTTATTCAGAGTTGTTAATGTTAAGATTCCAGGGGATCGAGGTGACTGTTTTTAAATCCTTGACCAAAGGATTCAGTTACTGAATGTAAGGTTTACAACCAGAAAACGTTGAATGAGCGTCTGTTTCCTTGTTATTTGAAAGAGAGATAAGGCAAGTGCGACGGATTGAAGCTTATTATTATTATAGTCTACGGGGATTTATGATTACATCGGTTGTAAAAGTCCTAACTGCCCTTATGACAGAAAGGGGTGAGACCGTGACTTATTCTCAAATATCATTATTCTATTACGACTTCTATCATATTAAGCACCAGCTAACAAGTTGTCCTAATATTGTTGTCAAACTAAGCTTATTTACGGTATTATAACGGAATTATATTACACATTAATAATGCTTCAGGCTACGACTAGGCGGGGAAGCCCATATGACGTTATTCATGCCGTAACGTAAGCCCTGCTGCAACGCAACTGCGACGCAGAGTTGTACTCTCGAGTGACGCAGTTGCCATCATTCTCTATGATCCGAATGATCCCTGGCTACAATCCGATATTTTGTTCATAAGAGCCCTTCTGACCGCTTTTATATGCCCATTCAATGTCCCTGTACTTTTTTGTTTATTGTATTTGCTTCTACTCTTGATTTACGGTCAGTGTGTGCATTATATGTGTATCTCAGTCAAAAGAGCCCAGCTCCACACCCCCATGGTTTAGGTCATTTAAAACAACGTCCCACTTTATATTAATTTTGAAACTTTGAACATGATTTTGAGATTTGAAAAATCAAGGGTCAGAATAATGACCAAAGACCAGGAAAGAAACGGACCGTTGCGTTGTCGCACCGGCTTCTGTAGAAGAACCTTCCGGTACGGCTGTTGTAGGACTAACTTTCCTGCAACCTCCAGTTCCATCCTTTGCCATAGCTGCGTCTGCATCTTTACAGTTGTCCTTATCATCGCACGTACACTTCATCTTGGTACAGCCTTCTTTAGCCGCTGCACATCATGATGACCAATTATTTATCGATAAGCCTAAATTACATGCGGATATAGGTGCAGTGCTGTCCAAACCGAATTTCTTAGGACCAAACCCTTTTTTAAAGCCCCGTAAAAACATAGGCCAGTGAAAAGATTAATTCTGAAGTAGATACGAATAGTTGTATCTATTCAATCCACTTTATTCATCAAAGCAAGGGGATAATATAGAAGGAAATAGAAGTAATGGTGTAAAAGGTGAGGTATTTAGTATTTAGTGACCAAATTACAAGGAAAGTTTTCAGTTGCATGTCAACTTTATTACTTGTGACTTTATTAGTTACTGAGGACGAGGTTGGACAACAAAATGGATTGTCAGCACGGGTCTAACCAGCAGGGATTCTAGTTTACTACCTCATCCTTAAATCACATCCCTCTCCTCATTCAATTCTACTATATTCCTCCCAAAAAATAAAGATTTTTTTAACTTTCTTCCTGCTTAAAAGATAAGAAACCAAAAAATGAAACCAAGTAGGAGGCCTTTTAGTACTTTCTTGGATAAACTCATACCTAGAACTAGATGCGGATGTAAGGTGGCATTTAACTTTTTACCTAGGCAGGCTGCGTTGTGTTCTACCCGTTAAAAAACTTCAAATCCATTTCTTCGGCATAATAAACCTAAATTTGAGCTCGATGATGACTCCAACCAGTGCAGTATATGGGATAACAGAAAAGTAGAAAGTAATATCTTCTTTTTGTAAAGAGAACTAAACCAAGTCTGATGGGTAATGGTCTCTAAAGATTACGCAAACTAATGTGGAAAAATTATCAGTTGGCACAATAAAAATAACGTTGTTGGAGAGAACAAACAAGCTTGCTTGCATCCTCGAAGCATTTAACTAGAACTACCATCATCCGTCATCCCTCATGTTTTGAGGTTTTATGTAAAGAATAACTAGTCTGGGATTATTTTTCTTGGTTGATGGCTCTTGTTTTTAGTTTTTAACAATCATTAAATTTAATCTGTAGAATAGTTAAGTTAAGTAGAAAGGAACTGCAGGTAAAATGGGTTGTTTTTGCATATAATTTATTTTGACTGTATTGCTTGAGTTGTCAGTTTTATCTCGATTAGTAAAATAAAATACAAAAATATTTGTGGAGATCACCCATTAGGAATTGGTAAGTTTTCTCTGTTGAATATAAGAGTTTTAGGTTAAATTGTTAATACTAACTAATGGGGAAAATGAATGCAGAAATGTAAAGCTTAGTATGTAAAGGAATTATATGCGTAGTTTACAGAACCGTTAATAAAAAATTCCTAAAAAATTAGTTTTATTCCAATTCAATTCACGATTTTTTAGCGTCTGCATGCATCCATCTACCCGTTGCTTATCCTCATAATCCATAAACTCGAAAGCAATCAGAAGAACCCAACTAAGGAAACCAAAAGAGTACTAAAGTTGCTTCTATCCGAAAAATCGGACTGACAGATAAAAAGTTATTAAAGTTGGTATAACTGGATAGTGCTTTCTGTCTTTCCAGTAGTATCGTAGGATATTATGAGTTAAAGTTGGATGTGGGTAGAAGAGAAGCAATTTAAATATAAAATTTATTTTCAAGTACCGCATTGAAAAAGCTCATTCCTTCATGTCACGTCATAAAACGGTTGCTAGCAAATAAAGAAAGGGAAATCTCCGAAAAACTTCATCATTGCTGCTTTTTATTCAATCTGTGTCTTTTTCTTGTAACTCTCCGACTTTATTTACCGTATTTCCTCAAATAAAGCCCTCTTTAATAACAGCCCCGGTAGAATAGTAGCCCTCTTTTAATAATACTAACCATTTAATTTTGTGAATCTAAAAAACGACCAGAATTTAACGGTACGCCGGGCTGTAATACCCGGATATACGGTATACTCCTTTCTTTCAGAACTTACCGTTAGGAGGTTTGTGGATCATTCAAGAAGTTTCAATTCCCTTTCTCTAACACATAATGCAACGGAAGAAGCTATGAGGAAAAACGAGACGGAAATAAGTACAAGCTGAGCATTTCTTTGAGCACTTGTGCATGGCATTATTGTTGTTACATCTTTCGTTTATCTTGTTCTTTATTTTTTTGAGCTACAAGGAGGCTAAGGATATAAAGTGAAATGACAGTACGAAGCTGCCTTTTTTGGGTGGTTGATAGCTGAAAAGGTAAGTTTTTATTCCGGAAAAAAAAGGAAAGAAGGATGCAAGTTTGGAAGAAATGAGATTGAAAAAAATGCAATAAAATAGCAGGGAAGGAGATGATTCCCAAGTGTAAGATTTGGCTCCTCCGCTTCTTACTAGAATTTTTTTAACCCATCCGATCAGTTTCTATGTTGCTTTTTTCTTGATTTTTTTCTTCAAAAGTTTGGGTCTTTTATGCTATGCAGCCACCCAGTTAAGAACTTATCTATATTTCAAAAAGCACGAAATAAAGTCTAGTCGGTCTGTCCTGTAAGTAGAGAAGGCTAAAGAATGAGGTCTCGGAGGACACTTGAATTTCATCAGTGAGCTTCATGATCTTCTATTATTCATCCTTTTGAATCCAACCAGAACTTCATCTACGCTTTGAAACGTTCTTCCAACTGCAAAAAAGGCTGCTAGGGATCATCCAGATGTATTTTTCCCTATATTAAAATGCGATAACCTAAAGGTATTTTTGTAAGAATGTGAATAAAATACTTGAAAGGCCCTTGATAAAGTTCCTGGAAGGCGTAGATTAGATTCTATTAGGTTAGGAAAAAGTTTGTCCGGTGGGAAAGGCCGCTTATTATTCCAGTTGAATCCCTTTCTCGGGGAAGTTACTAAACTGGAAATTATTACCCTTTTTCCTCCGCCTCTAATCGAATCCTTTGAGCTGTCAAATGAACAAGAAGGTTGGGTTGTTTATGGGGACAACAGATTTAGTAGAAATAGCAGCAGCAGTAGTAGCCCAAGTTCAACTCTATTCCCTTATGAGGTTTAAAGTAGAAGAAAGTATAGTATGCTAAAAAAAAGGTAAGATGGGATTTAGGTGGTTTAGGATATTTTAAAAGTTTTATGCTTGAGATTTTTATTAAGAGTTTATCTAATCTATAAAATTAATGAGTTTCAGAAGTTTTTCTTTCTGCAGTTTTTGCAATGATTAATGGAATAAATGGAATGGGAATGATTAAGTGTTGAGTATTTTGCATAGATTTAGATTTTTTGATATGTACAATGTAAAAATAATGCAGTGACAGTGAATGTAAAAGTCCTAGTTGATACCTGTTTGAAATGAAATATCAGTTATAGATTTTCAATTAAATTGATGATGATATTTATATGATGAATAAATGATAATATTCATATTATTAAATGAGTGATTCCGGTTTGTAATTGTAATTATGTAATCTCGGGATGAATGCGGTACCAGTTGCTCTCTAACGACTAAGCTCAGTCTTCAGGGTCTTCAGTGACAAAAAACCTGCTGTAAAACATGTTATCAATAATCGTCATGATCCATTTGCATTTGATGTAATTGATAACTTAACCAAAGCTAACAAAAAACGCTATTCATGTTGCATTCTAGAAGAGAGATTATTACACATACAGAATTACTAGGATCGGGGAGGGTAATAAAAACCTCTAAACAATCTGCATCTTGCTTTAAAAAATAGATTATTATCAGCAAGGCGAATACCACTCTTGCTTATAACTTGCTCCTTAAACTATGTTTTAGTGGGATGAACCAATAAAGATAAAACAGAGTTAACTTCTAAGGAAGAATATTAGATACAAATATATTCGAAGACAGATTCTAGGAAGAAGCAAAAAGGCTTTCATGAGACGTTGTAAAACTCTAAATATTATGATACTGAAGCAATGCCATCAGGAACTAGGAAGACTTGTAATAAGTGAGCAGAAGCTCGTCTATAAATTCCTTGATGATCTCCAAGTTGTCTCTGGCAATAATAAATTAGGCAAAGGCAAATTAACTTGGGCTAAGCGACCGAACTAAGGAATGTTTGCCATGTCTTTCTAGCGTACTAAACCAAATTGATGAAGTATGCAATAAATTCTTGCGAAAATTTTAGTGATATTTGTCCAAATTCTTTAATGCCGACAACACAACAAAAGCAATTACTAGAGTATTGAAATAGCAAAGTAAATTTAGAAATGACCACGCCAGGCTTAGGATTTCTAAAAGCTGGAAGGTGAAAAATTGCACGCAGTGATCATGAATGATCATCTACGTATAACAATCAATATATTCCTTAGTCTGGCTCTAATTTAAATCTGTGGTTCGAATCCTATTAAACTCTGTTTAACTTTTATATATTATTGCTTCGTGTAATTAAATGATCCAATCTGGAATTAGCAGGTTCTAAAAGTGTCTTTACACAAGTATTTTGACTTTAAAGAAACCTATGCTAAAAAAGCTATCCAGCTAAATAAAATAAAATGAACGAGCGAACGAACGAACGCCCAGGCCCAATTCTAAGCTCAACTCAGTTACGATTGCCACGTTGATTCTTTAATATGCTAGAAAAAAATGAGGTTAAGGTATTTCAATTATCAACCCCATCAAGACCCCAATAAACTGAGTAATGTGAGCATAACATAATTATTCCAAAAAGGATTAAGCTTTATTGCCCTCGTTGATTGTTAACAACCTTTAACTTCTTTCTATAATGCCACTAAGATGTAAAACCTCTTCAAACCACGACATAAATTATAGCCACTTTTATGGAAAAACGTAGCAAGATATAAACCAAAGATATTTTGTAGTAGTGTCTGCATAATATTGACCAGGTTAAAATCTCCAAAAGTATTGCTTGATGAACGCTAAATTGAAAAATAGTACTTTAGGTTCGTAACTTAAATGCATAGCAATTCATGCTTGGCTTTATTTTACAGGATTTTATTACACCATATAAAATAGCCTTGTTGTGTGTCTCACTTATGATCATAATAACTTGGTTGAGTGTGATTTAAAAGATAAGATGAACCTTATCATAAGTTTTGCTGTCCCTCCCTTTTAGTGTGTATATTTCTCCAAGCAAGCTCACTCTATCCATCCTCCGCTCATTCATTACCAATTATGACAGGTTGTAAAATAATAAAAATCTAAAAATTAGCCTTGTTACTTTCTAAAAACTGGAAATAGCAGACTAGATGATTGACTTTCCGACAGACATTTTTCTTTCGTTGTTTTAGGCGACGTTTCCTAAGCTTGATGAAAAATATACAGTTCGTTCATGTGGATTTTACTTTATTGATGGTCTTTTGAGCTGTTGAATAAGAATATTACAAGGCAGAATCTCCCTAATGCCTTTGTGTCTAGTTTTCTTACAATTTGGGATTCTGATTGAGTTTCTAATTAACATAATTGCTACTTCTGTTGGGATTTGCGAGACGTTTACAAAAATAAAAGGGAAGATTTTGACGAAATGGGATGCGTATGTAATTTTTATAAATCATTCCGATGATTTATGTGAATCTATTCTACTTTGATCCGATGTTGGGGTGTGGTTAGGCTAGAAGTCCGGATTATTTAACAGTATGGGTAGTTGGGGCAGGTAGATGGGTGGATTCCAGCAGGGTATCCAAGGCTTCGGTCAAAGTGGTATCCGGGAGGGGCTCCGAGACCATTGGTGTTACAGAAGGGGTAGTTGGGGCATGAGGCTGGAGAAACTCCGGCAGGGTATCTAAGCAAATAAAAATTCACAGAATACAGTACCGGCATTTTTTTTCAATAAAACAAAACTAAATTAGACTAGTTTATTATTAAAGTTCTTACCGTTCTTGGGCAAAAGCGAAGGTGGCTACGAAAGCCAAAACCTAAATTGTCAAAAAAAAACCCGTAAAATTAGTTAAAATTCTTTGAAAATATTATGGGTTAATGGGTTAAAGATAAATACTTTGCTTAAAAGTTTACTCACCAAAAGGACAAGGATAGCTTTAGACATGTTGAAGTTTTCGGAGTTTGGAAGGAAGATTGGACTGTTGAGGATAATTAGCTCAAAGTAATTGTAATGCTCAATGGAACCTACTCATCCAGTATTTATACTCCAGAAACTCCAGACCCAGCCCATGAGAAGTCCCTAGTCATCTTCAGCTAATTATATACAGAAAGTTAAACAAAGCAACGAAAAACTAATTTTTTCTAGTAATACTTATCAAATGTGGACTTCGACTGGAATGAACTTCGTGCTTAATCGTTTCACTATCTGTATTGTCATTTACTCTAACTATTCGATGGATTAGTATTGCCTAACCATAATGAAGTACATGGATGTATTTACTATATAGCAATTATTTCATTGACGATGATACAATGTGAAGCGATACGATGTCAAATCCCTAACTGGAAGAATGGACAAAGCTCAATTCAATCTCATTTTTTCGACATATTCCTGAGACAATTTATCACATTTTTTGCAGTTATCAAGTTTTCTCATGATAATTTATTATAATCCTCCCTACAAGCTTTTTTTACGGTAACTTAACTAATAGCAAATGTAACTCCCCTTTTTCACCTATGCTCCTATTTAATTACCAATAAATCTTGTTAAACGAAGCAGCAGCAGTTTGCAGATTATATACTTCGTTTGTTCAAGCTGGGCCAAGCGTTATTTAATATTCAATTCAATCGCTTCCGTACTCCACTCCACTTTATAATTGGCAAGAATTAAATACATAAAAAAGCTGCAGTGGAGTGTATTTAAATATATATGTAAGTGTTGAATCTGCTAAGATCATCTTTCTTTGTACCTACGTACAATGGTACAAATTAATTTATTATAATTCAGGTCAACCATTTATCAGCTCACAGTCAACAGTTATAGAAGAGCGTAAGTAAAACAATTCATGCATGCAATCCTGTGGATAATCTCTCAAGGTGAGCTACAAGTGCTCATCTGCATACTTTGGGAAAAAATAAAACAAAGGTCTAGAGAAGCCACTACTACTGCTGCTACTTGTACTACTACCAGCTATAAGTAGGGGGGTTGGTTGGATACCTGCGGTTTTTATTGTTGTGTAACCAATTCTTTACGAAGACAAGAAGATGCTAGAATGATAATGATATGGAGTCCTTATTTGTCATTTTATTCCTGACATTACATTACAATAAGTGAGCTTAACGCTGAATTTTATCCAGACCAAACTAAAGCTTTATATTTATTGTATTTCTTACTTTACTAATGGATTCAGTGCATGAAATTACACCAAGCAATACCACTCTCGCTGACTAAAATTCACAGGCTCTTGCACGAGTATCTATAAGAATTGGTTTTTTAAATATAGGTTTTGCATAGAAAGCAATGGATTTATTTTCTGAAAGAATGCAGGTATGTAGGTTTCTAGAAGTACGAAAATGATAAATTATTGGCATATATGGTCTTTTAGATATTGAATTAGTTCCGTATTTAAAATGTTTCTATAGTTCAGTGATTCTGGATAACACAGTACTTGCCATCGCTCTCGCTCATACTATTTCTTCCTAGCTTATTGAGTAAAGTCTTTCCACCTAAATAAATACTCCAGCTTGTTTATTACGATGACATTTTTCGAACAAGTCCATCATGAAGTAGGTGGTCCCTCAGCTACCGCAATGGGTGCTTCTGAAACCAAAACGACAAGCCCTTCCAGTAAAACCTTCAGACTGAGGCAGGTATTAAATAAAAATAAAATTGAAATGCGAAGGATCAATAAGACACCCACTTCAAAGTCCGGTCAAGCTGCTTTTAAATAAGCTGTTGGGTGTTACCTAATAATAGAGGATGACTACGATTTATCCCTATTATAAGCTTCGATAAACTGAGCATCTGATGGACAAAAGATAACCCCAAAAAGCCCACCTCTGCAATTTCATCCCTGAGAGAAAGACAAAGACAGTCAATAGCACCTACAATTTAAATGTCATGTAGCAGTAGAAGCCGGGTAAACAAGATATTTTATGGTAATTGATGAGGTTATACCTCACCAGAAGACGGAAGCATGGACTCGTAGCATCTCTGCAAAGTAACGCAACGACTTAACAACAATGGAAAAATGTAACAATGGAATCTCTGTCTTGGACGAACGTCTTCTTTGGTCAACTATTGGGTTCTTGAAGAAGATGTGACCACCTAAGTGTGACTTGGCTGATATTACTGTCTACTTGTACTACTGACTATCATGGGTTGTGCAACACTTTTCAGTAATAATATAAGCTCAAAACTTAATTACTGAACAACCTGTCGATCTCCCAGGAAGCTGGCAGGTATGGACAGGCCCGTGGCCCAGGAACGGCAGGGGATGGGACTTGAGTTGAGTCTGATCTCTGGACTATAAATTCCTCCTGGAAGGAAATGACAAAGAATGGATTGACACGTCTTGATTGAACTATTTTTAGTAGTTCAGGTAGCTACAAAATGCTTCATGGAAACGATCTGCAAAAAAACTCCTTCATTGTATGTAGTAGTTGGCTTAATCCTGGCATAAGGCTGAGAAAGAACAAAGAAGGACGGTGTACAAAAATAATTGAATAAAAAATAAAATAGCAAAGCAAGACCTAAATTTATAACGGGATTTATTCAACTTGCAAAAGGTTTACTTAGTAAACAAGGTAATTAAGCCCCTTTTTGGCCATATTAAGTCATAACTGTGCCTACACTTAGTAACTGATGTAATAATTTGTAAACTACATCCAAATTAGTCCTATAATTTGTTTGACAGTTGTAAGCGTCTAGCATACAGCACTAAATTTAGGATTTATAGGTGTCAATCTTTTAATGTAAACGATTCGATTAGTTGGTAGCTGACCTAACATGTAGTAGTTCACAGCGCTAGCGTTGCGTAGCTATCTTTGTGTGCTTTGAACAAGAATCCCATTTATTGCAGTACGTAATATTTATTGGAATTTCCGTTGGTTGTGGATTATTGGATTTGTGTAATAAAATTTATTGTCAAACTTCTGTCCAGTCATAAGTCAAAAGATCCTATCAATAGTAAACCTAGATATTTCTGGACATTATATGCAGTTTGTATATTAAGTTTGCCAAGCTACAGCTAGTTACAGAGCTACAAAGACAATCTTCTTCTCCGATGGAAAGACCGATGATCTTGTTACTTTTAGACCTTCAGCTTTAGAGTAATAGTAAAAGTAGGTGACTTTATTTAAGACTTTTATTATTATTACCGCACTGCCCTAGTGACTTGTTGACCAAACCTTATGCGCATTCTTGTGAAGGAAGGCCATTGTTAATGTAGTGGTAGTATGACTTGATCTAACTGTTCAAAGATACCTACCAACTTACTGCCTATAACTGGTAATTGGAGCATAAATGTACGGTTAAAATAAACTGTCCCTTTCCTTATAAATATTAAAAGAGCCAACTCCATGTTTATTTGGGATCTTGATCTTTATGAGATAGAAAGGACGGTTCAGGTTTTAAGATGATCTTCCAGTTTTTTTCAGGGTTAAGTCTACGAAAGTGATCTCCAACCTTGAGACAACGCAATGTTGCGTTGTGGTTTATGAGAGGATGACTATAATTGTGTTGTCTATGGATGGATGGATGGATTGGCCCGTGCTAGATGATAAGATTGCATTGTCTCCACCAAGAAGTATTTATTGCTATTATTTAATAAAGTTTATTTACTTATCCCCCTGTTTACCGTAAATATACAACTCTGGGCTTCGATATTTTAAGAATGAAGATGCAAAGTTCAAGGTTATTGGGAGTGTAAAAGTGAAAACGGTCCGTTTATTTACGGTTGGGTGGATTTATTGACCTATAAATTGGGTTTTTAAACCACTTAAAGAGCTCATACAGAGATAGACTCGAATGTCCTATTATTATGGATTGTATACAATGAAAGTTGAAGTTTGGTGAATTTTATCTTTTTTATGAATACATAGACGGACAGGAGGTGGAATGTTTTACAATAATTACCGTTCCTTTACATCTTTAAGTATACACTAGTAAACTTAAGGAATAACAATTTATTACGCTTGTGCTAGAATTCTTAGTTCTTGCCAAGAAGCACCTTCTACCAGTTCTAACAAACTATTACCAATAACTTTGAGAAACCGAAAATCTGTCGATCGAAGAAATCCTCAGCATTGCTGTAAAAATAATAAAAAACATTTTGTAAGACTTGCATCAAGTAAAAGATTGTTAAAGGCAAGAACTCACAAAATCAACATCTTTTGCTTTATCATACAGGCACTTGTCCATCATAGCAAACTTTATGCAAGCTTCTCCAGTTCCTTTTACAACTAGAAATAAATTGCATTTTCTCAACATTTGAAACTTCGACAAAACTAATCTTTTGTTGTCTGTGCATTACTGAAATTTTCAAAACAAAGCTCCCAAGCGTCCGTAGCAATTTTGATAAAGTCGTCCGTTGCATTTCCCTTATAATAGTGTAGTAGATTCTTTTTGTCCAGGGCTCCATCAGAAGTAACCTTGCAAAGTTTAGATAACATTTTACATTAGAAACGATGGAATATAATTAGAGTAAATGCTTTAAATTATTAAACTCTCTCACCAGTTTATTGCCATCCATGAAACATTTCATGAAACACTAAAACAAGCCGTTAAGTAATCAAAATAATTATGTAATTAAAAGTTAACCAATTGAGCAATATTTAAAAAAAATGAATTTTCATGCTGTGCTGAACCTCATCCTTAAATCCACTTTTTTCTAAAGTCTGGTAATAATTGTCGATAACTTCTTCTGTTGCGTTAAGTTCTGGAAATTTAGTTTTGATTTGTGATCGACATTTGTTAGTTGTGTTTATTATAGTCTCTATGTTTTCAAAGTAGAAGCAGCCAACGTCTTTATTCTTGGTTTTTGTATCAGCGGCCAAAGCGACGGAGCTCAGTAGTAGTAGAATGGAATAAATTAGATAACCTTCCATTTGAAAGTTTTGAAAAATTAATTTTTCTGCTAAGCAATGTTTCCTTGCGGCACAACGGGAAAGAATGCTGAAAAAGGGGAATATTTATGCATTTTTTCAACATTATTTTGCAGTTTTTAACTTTTGAAAGGTCTTTACAAATCTAGTTTTTTCTTTTTGGCATTAATTCAT
>JAQFZX010002686.1:0-17072 GCA_034682405.1 Hydroisotoma schaefferi | reverse complement strand
CATTAAAAACCCAGTGGGTACATTTTAAAACCAGTGGGTACAATGTACCCTTGTACCCACGCTCGTTGCGCCCATGAAAATATCCTAACTAACTTCACAGCATAAAACCTGTCCTAAACTTTTAAACACAAAAACCTCAAAAATGTGTTCTATAGCTCCATCCAACTTCAGGAAGTTAACAATATTCGGAGTGAAAATGAGAAATGATGATGATGATGGGCCTTCTCTTGTAGTTAGTTGGTTACAAGATGATGATGAGTACGAATACTCAAGCATAAGACCGAGTTTTGTGACGAGGGTGATGCGATGATGTATTTGAGGAAAGTTGAAACTTTCCTGGAGTCTATCATACTTATAACTGGAGCTACTTAAACCATTCATCGTCTAAATATAACCACACCATTGTAGTAGTTAGTTCTATAACTAAAGTGCTAATTGTCTCAAAGTTTGTCTCCATTTGTTTACACTTCCTGTCCATATTTACATGTCAAAAGTAAAAGGGATAGCGCCCAGGAGCAACAAAACCCACAGGGAAAGTCGCATTATTATTGTCCGTATATAAAGCGTTGCTCATCATCATTTGAATACGCTTGAGCTAGTTCTACGAAAGGGAAATGGACGAAAGTGAAATATTGGAGACAAAGCTAAACAAACTACCCGTGGGTTTACAGGCTACAATATTTGCAATAGTAGCTGTAGTAGGTAGTAGTAGTAGTAGTAGTAGCAGTAGTAGCAGCAGCAAAGTAGTAGTAGTAGTAGTAGTAATAGTAATAGTAATAGTAGTAGTAGTGGTAGTAGTAGTAGTAGTAGTAGTAGTAGTAGTATAGTAGTAGTAGTAGTAGTAGTAGGATCTATTAGCTATTTAGAAACTAATGATGAGAATATTAGTGCCCCAGTCCAATTTTGTGGTTGGAGATGACTGTTTGGAAGTTAGCTTAATATTTCATTCTGGCCTTTCCATAAATGCCTAGGTATTTCTTACTCAAACTCAAAGTTAGGCAATATTTGCCGAATTTTCCTCCTACTACAAAGTAGCATCTCTTGTTTTAAATTATCAAAAGAGAAAGAAGCGGAATTTCACGTACCTATCTGTCAGTTTCCGATCTCAAGTTAGTAATAAATACCGTGGGGAACTACATATTACCGAGAAGATGAATAAAATACAATGCTTAGGTTTAGTTTAGCAGGATCCGCATCAGCAAATAGTTTTGCTGTCACTCCAACTGGGAATACTTTTTGGTCATTATTACTCTTATTACACTCCACTTTCCCCACTTTTAGTACGTAAACTTTAGAAAACTTTGTTTGTCGGAATCCAAGCGTTTTGCAATTAAATGTTCAATTTCATTTTAAACTATGTGAGAATGTTTAACTTTCACCACTCCTATTACTCTATTTTGAGACGGTGGTATAGAATGCAAGCATTTTAGAAGTTATGACAGTTTAGTTTACAGGACGTATTGCGTGTTTGATTCTGTAGTTTCCGGTTTAAATTTTTACAAAAGTTCATACCAAACTTTGTTTTGTATGGTGATGTCAAACTTTTGTTTTCGAGACAGAGAATGGGCGGAAAGTGATTGTGCATAAGTAAATAACACTTATAAATATCCCATACATTTTATATGGAGGTAAATAGTAAAGGATGCATACGTTCGGGTTAAATGTTCTTTTGTTTGAGTTGTAAACTTTCCCTGAAAGCCATCCTTTGTTTTGACGTGTTTTAAAATGGGAAAAGTTTCACAAATTTTTGAACACCACTGCAAACAACGCTTTATTGGAATCCAGTGTGAAAGTGGGTTGAGGATTTAGTATTTATCAGATAGAAAAACTAAACGTTTACTGAAAATTTACCCTCTTACAAACACAGATAGACAATACAGACCTAACCACATCAAGGTTCGGGCCAATGCCAATTATTGAATTAAACTAAGCGAAGTATATAATCCAGTAATTATTTTTCAACCATTGTATACTTCGTAGGTAATTAATCTCATAAATAATCCCCCCACGGATCTAATAACAATAACCAAATCCAACAAAGTTGACTTTACTCTTTCTAAAGTCTCTCGTAAAGGTTATTACAAGTATTAATATACAATTTATCAATCTAATGATCACTCACTCATCCAGCCTTCGCTGGAGCTTAGCACCAAGTTGTCAAAAAGTAATAAAAATAAGCTAGAAAAGCAACCCTATAATATAATCACCTTCATCAATCAACATTTACACAAATTAATATCTCCATCATCAGTTCATATCATACTTCATGATCATATCCTCATATAACTACAGTCTCTAGCAAGTTTCACTTTATTATTAACATGTTGCTAGGAGTAGACCACACTAAGTTGATACTTTCATCGACCATTATCACAAATGGGCAAACTTCTAGTCATCCTGGGAAGTAAAAGTTGTCCGTCGGTCGTTTGACTAACTTTCTGTTTATATATACAAACCACAAAAAGTCTGCATTGCTAAATAACTAATAACTGCTACTAACTAACTCAAAATACACAAATCGGTGGTTTATGACTTTGAAATATTCTGATGTGGTTGGTGAAAATTCAAAAACAAATACTGTTTGATCTCTATTCACCATGTAATTTTAATGAAGGTTTTTCTGCAGCTTGACTGAATTTCCAACAACTTTACAGCAATCTTAATAATTTATTCTAATGCTTACAACAATAATAGCCTTACCAATCGTAGTGTAATGAAGAATATAGTAATGATTTTATAACGATCGTAGAGAACAAGGATTTTACAGCTTAGGACCTTTCTTTACCGGTGGAAACTACAATGAAAAAGTTAATCCATGAGCAAGTCGATCCCCAAGCTGTGATTAAAGTCTACCCTTAAGATAATTAAGGCAACTGACTACTGAGTTGAGAGGAGTTTAACTAGAGTTCTGAGGAAAAGATCAAGAGAAAGCTTAATTGGTAACTTGGGGAGTACCATAATCTTCATGTCACTGTACTAGGTAACTAGTCAACACTTTAACGATCAGTTCTTCACTAATTTTGCGAACATTTGCTGCTTTAAGTAGTAAATTCAACAAAAATACGCTGACTAATTTTTAAAAGTCTGTCTTTTTTTAATACTGATGAAATAACCCTAAAGAGATCTGCAACATTTGGAAAAAAAAGTAATTCTCCTGTAAACTTCATGAGTGATTTTTAAAATAGTGTGAGAACCGTCCTAAAAATAATTCTGTCCTGTCCCTTACAGTTGGCTAAAACTAATTCATATCTTCTTGAATGTTTCTTGCACGCTGTTACTCATTCCTAGGTATTATTACTATGTCGTATATGCAGCACAGTGTTTGGTGGTTAGAGACAAAGTTGTTTCCCATGGGACTAGCGGGTAGGAGAGTAAGTTGGACTGTGATGAATCCATAATGGTGATGCCTGGTTGTACATAAGTTATGAGGGTAATGAAACTTTCCCATTATCATTATTGATTCCCCTTTCTCACTGTCTCTTTTGTGCTAAGAAAAGAGCCAACATCAATCCTCAGACAAAACACCCTACTTCTTCTCCGGCTAACTTTTATAAACTTGTTCCACACTTGATAATAATGATGATGATGATGAGGAGGATGATGGTAATCGTGGTAGTCAGCAGGGAGGATGATGATAGTGATCAGATAGGATGGCCAGTTTGAAACTGATCTTGTGTCTTCATCCCTCTTTCTTAAGAAAGAGATACTGTTGTGATGCGATGGATTTTACGTTTCAGGATGTGTGATGACCACCAGGATTTCTGTAGGTTGGGATTCCACGTTCGAAGAATGTGTGAACCCGGGGATTAATCGGGGTTTTAATGGGGCTACCTCTACTTATCAAAACCCCGAGAAAATAAATCCCGTTTTTCCTTCCTGTGGGTAGTTTTTGTGTAGTTAGTTGGGTTGAATATTACTTGGATAGTTAGAAAGAACTCCCCCGAACCCGTATTTGCATTTAACGATACCATCTTATATTTTTGATGAAGTGAATAAACTCCATTTACATATTAAACCCTTCAACCCACAGTATTGCCCTTTTCACGACTCAAAATATAGTCCATGAGATTAGCATAATTTCTGCAACGAAAAACGGTTTTGGTTTATTTGGCCATACTCTGTACTCCATTAGCCCTTACAGCAGTATGGCCAGGGTACTGTTAGATTGATTAAAGTTTGGTACTTTTCAACCGAAAGTTTGTCCTGTAGGGGGAAATGATAATGTTTACCTTTGTCCCCAACCTACGAACGCATACATAGAGAGTAAGTGAGGGATGTTACATGATGTTCGTGGGTAGTTGTGGTGTGTGGGGGGGGGTGTGACGATTGGCTAAACTTGATGTTCTTTGATCTTTCAGTTTGTCACCATTTTTCACGCGGAGTGTACGCGATGGTTGGAGCCGTCAGCCCAGACTCCTTTGACACTTTTCATTCCTACGCTAACACCTTTCAGATGCCCTTTCTCACCCCGTGGTTCCCTGAAAAGGTAACTTTTATCATCAAATTGAATTTTTACCATGTCTAGCTCTTTTAGAAAGTACAGAATGAACACAAGCCTGCCACAACTAGGTATAATTAGCTGATAAAAGTTACACTGTATAATTAAGGAAGTACGTGTGGCATACAAATGAAGCAGTTCGAGATCTACACATTTCACCGGAGCTTCTTTCAAGATGTTGACGAGTCTTGTTAATTAAATAAAAGTTAAGGTTAAAAATGCACAAAGATATGAATTTTGTCTATACTTGAGTGAGGTAATATATGAGAAATTAAGTAAAGCATTTGCGAATCAATTACGGCTAGTATCCAGGGAATAATAAAGTTACATAAACTATTCATCATCTTTATAACGCTACTTTCACCCATCTTAGAAACGTCTTAGAATTCCAAGGTTTAAAAACCATTTTAATTCTACAAACTACAGTTGGATGAAATGGAATTTCCTACTAAGTACTTATGGTTTAGTATCTTTGAGAATTAATAGACCAACCACCACAGTTAATTCAAACCCTTCTTGTACAATTCTTACTCGCGTTTTAGTGCTTACACAATAGGCAATAATGAACGCATCTGTGAGCAATAAACCTACTCGGTGGAGCAAAATTAAGGATACTTTTTCAAGAGACTTAAGTACAATAGATAGCATTTCCTTCCCTCAGTTCTATAGCAGCCTCGTATGGAACGCGAAGAGTGCAATTAACATCTTGTTTCAATTACGCTGCCGTCCCCTAGAAAACATAATTCAATCGAAATCCTGACGCTCGCTCCCTGCCAGGTTTCTCCAAGTATTTATACAGATATTTTATAGCTAGAGTCAATTATAGAAAGAAAGTGCAAGGCATTATAAAACTTGAATATAGGAAAGGAGAGACGTGTAGTGTTTTATTGCAATGTAACTATTATAAGCACACAAAAGGTTTGTCGTAAAATAATGAAATATAATGATCTACAGACAGAGAAATTTAATCTCCCTTCTCACTTCCGAGAACTTATAAACCTTGAGCGTCAATGCAGTTGGAAGTAATAACGATTCATTTTGTAAATCCTTTTTAGTACTGCAACTACTACTACTTCTACTACTACTCCCACTTCCACTACTACTACTACAAATACTACAACTACTACAACTACTACTACCATTACTACTACTGATACTACTACTTCTACTGTACTACTATACTACTACTACTACTACTACCTACAACTACTAATAACTACTACTACTTGAGATACAATGTATTCCTGAAACTGCAGCCCGTTCTTACTATTTAATTCTGAGAGTTTTAAAGAGGAATATCAACGTAAACTTAAGCAGGGCTACTATACAAGTGTGGTTGCAATTTACGAATATTCGGAAATTCCAAGTGCGTCTCCTCCTTTTCTAATCGTCCGAATAGTTACAGTTATGTTTATAGTTATTACTGACATCGTATCGTACTGCAAATGCAACACAATCATAATATCTAGAGGATTATACTAGTGGCACTGGCAATGGTGTGTATGATATCATATTATGCAGCCGGTTCTAACCATAGTACTTAGATTTTCAGTTCTAGTCACTCTAAACTCACAGCTTTCATAATTGAATCCCCTATCTGAAGTTGGAGAAAGAATTGAAAGTTGAGAACATCGTTCACAGCTAGTTTTGCGTCTAAGTTTAAGTTTGAAAGTCATAAGTTTCATAGTTTATTAAAGCAATAGATGCAATTGTTAATTCTAGTTGTCGTAGAATAAATGTTTGAAATGAGCCAAGTTAAATTTTAATAACCTCTCTACTTTTCAGATGGTATCCTCAATGATGGACTTTGCCACAAGTATGAGGCCCGACTTTCATCGAGCTGTTATAGACACGATAAACTACTACGGCTGGAAGCACGTAATCTATCTCTACAGCTCACAAGAAGGTTTGTAAAATTAAATAAATATTTCAGCCTTCTTGCAATCTCCGATTAAATAGTTTATTGTTGTCGCAATAATCCCGAAAAGCAATTATGAAACGATAATACCCTAGCCAATCTTTCTTGAGTAGCGTAACAATCTTTAGACGACCATTACATTATCATTATCATCCATTCATCATGTCTTACAGCTCAGCTCTTGGTAAACCCCTCTGAGACTGTTGTTAAGTTTTAAAATCACTCCATTAAATAAAGTTAAGATATTATAATGTGTCTAGGAAAAAGGTAGCAAAATATAATTTGATTAAAGTTAGTGTCTCGAATTGCTCTTGCTTCCAAAAAGTAATGTATTTATTGCTCTGGTAGAAGTGAGTTAAAGTTTTAGCTAGGAGGGTCCGTAAAACAGTAATATTTTGGTTAGATTTGTCGTTGTAGTAATCCTCCTTGGGAATTTCTCCAGCGTTTTGTTCAAAGTCCCAAAGACAATTCTTTTGTCCTCAGACATCCCATTTATAAAAGGAGGAACTCCTTTCCCTCTGTCTCTAATCTATCTTTGAGAAAACTGGACTTTGTTTCGTAGTTGCTATTTCTAGTTTTACTACTGCTGCTGCTACTACTACTACTACTACTACTACTACTACTACTACTACTACTACGACTCCTCCTCCTACTGCTATTACTACTACTATTATTTCTACTACTACTACCACTACTACCACTACTACTACAACTACAACTACTACCACTATTTCTACTACTACTACTACTACTACTACTACTACTACTACTACTACTACTACTACTACTACTACAACAACTTGAACTAATACTATTATGAGTACAGCTATTGTCAATACATATAGTACAACTTATACTACTGCATAAGACTCAGAGAGGAAGAGTAAAAGGAGCAGATTGCCACTTGTCCATTTAAGATGTATTCTGATCCAGTTTTCTCCGGCACACTTCTCATTCCACTCCCAAGGGACAGATAAATGAGGGTCTGGGCAGCAATATACTTTAAGTACTTTCAGATTGCCCAACAGATCCTTTCCTTAGTCTCTTTGAGATTTGGAATGTAAATCCTTTTAAACTCATCCTCCGAAAGGAAACCAAGCCAACGAAACGATAGACTGAGTAGTACCAACTAACCGCATACATACCTACTAAAGTGAAGACTTATTTGTTCAAAAATTGGAAAAAATACTTAAAAAAGAGCGACAGAGATAACCACATTGAGGATTTAGTAAGATGAAGCCACTCACTTATCCTAAGATACCCAACTGCCTTGGTTAGTCGGTACGATTAACCCAACATTCAACTAAAAGCTTTGTTTGCTTTGCTTTCAAACATAAGCGATATGATGGTGATCGATGAAAGTAAACACTTTCCACTAAGTAAAGTAACGAAAATGAGCAGTTTGAGAAAAAGAGATGAGACAAAAAATGTAGTTTCCAAGATTGAAAGTTCTTGAAGTTTTTTTCTAAGATTGAAAGTTAGATAGATTTTTTTTAAAGTAGGTTTAAGGCACATCCATAGCACCTTGGTCTTCTAGAGAGAAGGAGATTGGCGAGGGGAATTATTGGAACAGCTATTCTTGACTTTAACCTCTTGTTTGCTCATTCAGTCGTTGCAATCGTGAGTTGCATTTATACGGACTTTATAAAAGTGATAGGGCTTTCGCTTTATAAATACCTTGAATTGTAAATGAAATGTTTTTTAAAACCATTTAGATTGCACGGTTAGAAGGAAATAGTTGTTGAAAACGGTCAATATTTGAGTTTACTACCTAACATTGCCGATTAAACCATTTATAATATTCTTTTTTACAGAAAAAACACACGAGAAATGGTTATTAGAGTAGGTTTATTTTGCTTCGAGAGGTTCTATGGTTGCACTAATCTTAATCCATGTTCAATGTAATCATTCATTCAAAGTAAGCATTGCAATAAAGATTGGTTTTAATAGAATACATAAAATTATGGACGATGCTCGAGTGTAAATTAAAAATATGTCCCGCAGTTTTTGTACTCACTCCCCTCAGTTCACGTTTCAAAATCAGAGGTTAATTTTTTGCATTTTCTTCTACAACATAGTGTCCTTCACAAGTGTTTAAACGTATTACAAAAAACAGCCTATCCTCATTTATATTGCCCATAAAGAATGTTGGAAGAGCTTATAAAGTGCAGAATTAACAGTAGAGATTAAGGTGCTTGGCAGCAGCAGTTTCCCACGCACACAGCATTTGACATCTCTCCTAACTGGAGAGTTGAACCTGGGCCAAAACATGACGATGACGAAGGGCTAAAGCCAAGTGAAAGTAGGACCACTTATTTCTCACGTGCGAAAGTTCCATCAAATCCCCCATCGTCCAATAACTAACATAGAAACTACCTACAGACAGATCCACCGATCGTTCAGTAACTTATAGAGTCAAGTAGGAAGTGCGTGATTGTTTCATTATTTTTCTTCTCATTCTATCACCCTTAATCTTAACAGTTAATACCTTCTTTTACCAAAGAACCGATCCCTTTCCTTCTTCAGTGGGACAGGTTATTAAGACATTGACTGACACTTGGCATTTAAACATCCTCAAATATCGTACGACCGGTGTCCTTGGCATGAACTTTTCACTTTCAAAAAGTAGAGATTTCTCTTAAACTTCCACAACTTTTGTCACAGTTTATTCCCATCATCCATCCGTCACTCTCCGGTATGTCCCTTTTAAAACGGTTTCTGTTGACGTTTTCCTTTTGTTAAAAATGTACAACGGATGAGCATTGTTCTCCCAACAACCACCTTTAACAATGCCAAGGAAGGAAGAAGTTTTAAGCCATCGCATCGCCGTCATCATATTTTTATATCTACAGCTCTGTATACCTCTCGGTCCTGTTTATGTTTTCTCTGTGAGAAGATCTACAAACTGAAATATAAACGTACAGCTATCGTATTTTGTCGAATAATGGCCTCTCTTAAATAGTTGCCCCTTTTGAACAGTGACCTTCCTCAAATAGTGGCCCCTTTTGAACAGTGACCTTCCTCAAATAGGGGCCCCTTTTGAATAGTGGCTTTCCTTAAACAGTGGCCCCTTTAGAATAGGGACCTTCCTCAAATAGAAGCCCTTTTTGAATAGTGGCTTTCATTAAATAGTGGGTCCTTTTGAATAGTAACCTTCCTCAAATAGTGACCTCTTTTGAATAGTGGCACCCTTAATTACTATTAAGAAACCTATAAGCCCTATTTAATTGCAAGTTAAATTTGACCCCTAAAAACTGAATAAAATCAATAGTAGCCCCTGCTGCTATTCGAGACAATACAGTAAGTGATCAGTTGAACTCTGACGTATAGTTGATGATGATGGCACTAGTGGGGTCTAGAGTTGGATGATGGATGACTTCCTGACCGTTGAGACCCTGTTCGTCACCTACAGCCTCCTCCCACTTACCTTCCTCCCATCCTGCGTGTACTATTATAATATTTCTCGGGTTTCTCACTAACTCTTTCATTTCCGGTTCTCTCCACTCCGATGACTTTGTCTATTACACGTAATCGCTTATCTTGCACAAAAGCTCTCAAACACACGAAATCCTATCCTTATTCTTGCCCATCTTACTGCACGAAGTATGCATGTTCCACAGAGGGAAGTTAAGCAATCTAGGCAAGGCATGAAATGTACGAAAGTAGATTTATAATGAGATTTCCCAGCAACCGTGTACACTTTTATGCTCAAGGATTTATAAAAGATAGAACTCGTTTTAGAATTAGAAGATGCTTTTAAGCAATTTAGCTACAGGAAGCAGGGATAAAGTACGAAAAGGTCATGAAAGTAGGGAAGAGTGCTGCTGTTTTAAATCAGAATCCTTAAGGGTCCTTACCAGAGATAGAAAGTTAGAATAGTTTTTAAATGTGGATATTTTTTAAATGTACTTTATTAAAGTTACCATGTTGGATTTGAAAGTACGTCGGAAGAGCGTAGAGTAATTTTTAAGCTCTTTATTCTTCTCTATTAGGCAGTTACAAAATTGTGAATATTTAAATCACTTCCCAGTTAGTTTGCCTTGATCGACAGAAAACAATGCTTATCAAATCCAACTGAACCTCAACTTGTATTGGCTAAGAAGCTACTTTACTTTTGCAGAGTATTTTGCTTAATTGATTCAAGCATAGATTGATTCATTAAGTGTTTCTTTTTTCACTAACAACGGTAAGTTTGAAGAGGGCCGAGGCCGAGGTTCTAGACTCTAAGGACCCTTCAAATTTGTCGTCTCAACTACAATAAGGTACGAAGGGTTAGGTCTTCTGTAAATCTTATTAAGTAAAGCTGATGTGTTTTATTAAGCTGGTTTTAATTTTTTTTTTCATGGGGAATATTCTACTTCTCAGAAACTAAGCGGATCATTGTAGTCTCACCGCACAGTACATAAAATGTTATAAGACCTACGAGAAAGGTTGGGTAGTAACAACAAAGCATTGAGGTATTTTTAGCCCATTCAAGGGTTATAGGGATTACCGTGTCTGTCCGTCCGTCCGTCTGATGGCACGATAACTCAAGTACAAATTATGCTACAGGTACAAAATTTGACATAGAGGGTCACACTACCATTTCTGAAGTTAAGTTCGTAAATGAGCCAAATCAGTCCATCAAAAGACCCATGGGGGTCAAAAAAACCCCATCGAGTAACTAACTAACCTGAAACACGTCATCGGGTAACTGCCAGAAACACGTTTTTTAACCTCACAAAAACAAAGAGAAAACACTGGGGGTGTGGGTGCTTGCCCTCACGTTGCAAAACCAAGACCTATATAAAAATATGTGTCCAAACGGGACACGGCTATAAATATTGCGCCAAAGCTCCCTACCTAGAATGGGCTTTGCCAGCTGCACCCGGAGGTTTTTAAACTTTAATTTCAACTTGGAATTGTATCTCCTATTGGAAGAAGAGTAAAACCGAAACTGAAGTAACCTTTGTGGATCAAATAACAAGAAATGAGGTTTGACTTTGAGAATTGAACAAGGATAACGATCCTCTTATCTGTATCTACAGCAGCAGTCAACAGTTCTGTCTATAAGCCGCACCCCCTGTAATCTGCAACGGTGTATCTAAACGTATTTAAAAAACTCCATGCTCGTTACGTTTTCAGTATTTTCAGATAAAACCCGCACCATTCCACAGTACCATATCCGAAACTACTATTTCCCCCTTTCTTGTTACCGTGTCTTGTAACATTTCTTTGGAAGGACTTTCACAGATCCAAATTAGATTTAAATTAAAGGCTGAGCAGTTCAAAGATTTCTGTTCCTTCTTTGACTGTTTCCAGTTTCTGGGTTTCTACAAGTTATTTGATTCTATGATCTTTATTTCTGCTGCTACTCCTTTTCTATCCCTTCTTTACAAGACAACAAAAAGGAACGCCTTTGAAGACTGAGATTTTGTGTGGGGTGCCAATCCCAGGCAAAGTCAATGGTAGAAGTAGTAGCAAATCACACGCACATGTAACAATTCTGTTCCCGAATCAATGCTGCACTTACACAATAATACGGTATGGTTGTTGAATGGATAAGAGTTGCTTTAAAACATGAGTAAATCAAAAATCCTATAAATTGTTGTCAGCAAGACTTTCCTTTCTTTTTTCGATCGGAGGTTCCAATATTCTAAATAAGAGACTCTTTTTTCATTCCGTATCACACCCAATCAAACTTCATACTTCAGACCATACGTATTCATAATGTATATGTAATATAAGTAATTTTATTTATGTGCTATTTTTAATCACTTTCTGTATTTCATATGTTTCTAATTTGCACTAATCTTTAATACTGACATGTTCTCATTTTTATTTCGAGTAAACCAAAATACTGCAATACAGATGTGATCAACCCCCGCAGTAACTTTGGGTATGTGCCGTGCGTGGTATCACACTTTTATCTATATAGATCAGCTGGGTTAAGAATTCCGACAAATAATTTTAATCTCCTTCCAAATACGAATTGGAAGTTGGGAGAAAGTGGTCGTGTGTAATAATAAATAAAAACTGACATCCGCCCACCTGCTGCATCCAAACCATGCAAATGTAAATTCTATCCATACACCCTTCCCTTTCCTTACTTCAGTAGTTAAGTAAGGAGGAACACAATACGTGGAAAAAATGCCAACATGCTGTAGTTGTAGTAGCTGTCAGGACTTTCACACGGAAGAATCCTCACTCTCAATAAAGTCCATTGAGTAGGCAGCATGGAAGCAGAAATTAGATTTAATTTCTACCCATCCTTTCCCTTCGTCTTTCCTACATCTACACGTTATATCAACTGTAATACATTCATGGATGAAATTTACATGAGTTGATGGTGATGGTGGCCATATACTTTTATTTACTTGATGCATACCACCACTACTCTCATCATCAGTTCAAAATCTACATGGAATCTGATCAGTCTGGATCTGTCAGTATGGAGAAAAGTTTACTGAGAACCAATTTCAAACAAATTCAATGCAACGAACTGCAAAGACTTCCCAGCCAAAAACCCAGATAAACTTGGATGGGATATTCTAAATCAACTTCTCTAAGCAAACGCAATATCCTTATTCTGAAGTGAAAAAAAACTGGGGAAAACTGTTGAATAAACTTTCGTACTCGTATTTCTTCAGGATTTGAAGAGATTATTAGGTTTTCCATGGAAGGTTCCGTTGCGTATCTGCATTTTTCGGATACGGGCTGAATAGTAGGGGTGAATAATGCTGCTTTTTACATAAACTATAAAAAAATCAACTCACTAAAGTCGACTGTGTAGGACTATGTTAAGTTGGATCAAGAAAGATGATTGGAATACTGGAAAAAGCTGCTGCTAAAATAGATGTGAATTGATATAATAATGGAGTGAAGAATGACGAGAGGATATTAGCTTTAAAGTGTATAATGGAACGGCACTCAGTGACTTGTTAGAATTGGTAGTTCCTGTTTAAAATGTGTACATTTTTCATGCAAATACAAGAGCCCTATTGCTCTTTATCACTTTAACATCTTCTTATGAAAACAATCTCTCCACAAAGCAAAAAAATTGCAATGCTCCATTCCGCAAGAAATATTTATAAGTTTACCCAACCAGCAAATGACTCTGGAGAGCTTTGAAAGAAGTTCGGAATTAGATTGCCATTTATTTTATTAAATGAAAATGAGCAGACAAATTGAATTTATTTCATTCCATCTTCATAAAATTAACATACTTTTATATCCATCTGCATCTTTAATTTCATATAAATAATTTAACAAATTCTGTCCTCTGCCAACTTTCTCCCTTCAGATTACACGTACAAGTTGGTTTATTATTTCCATTTTCTACACGTTTAATAATACTCTTCATAGTTGACTGAAAAATGCAATTTCATCAGGGATCTTGTTATTTCAATCTCTCGTCATTTATTCTGCAAGAAAGACAAGGCCACTAAGATGCTTGCCGTCCTTTCCCTCACATAAACTGATAGTAACATAGGAAAATGATATTTATTGGACGATTTTTTTTATCAAGAAGCCTATAAGTACGTCCTCGTTGGTAGGAAAATATTGGGCAAAAGGGAAAGCAAGCTAAAGATAAGATTTTTGGTATCAAGGCCAAGAAAGGATTGGAATTGAATGAAATGGAAAGTGCACAGATATAGCCGGATGGGTGTGGCTTTAAATACCCTTAATTCTCGTCCATATGCCTCCATCGTTGATTATGCCGCACGCCTATCCTTTACATGTTAAAAGGGGTATCTCGCCCGTGCTAAACATGCTTCAAACCATCTTTTTTTGCATATATAAGCCGTGGCATATGAGCGAGGATTTAGGGTACCACCCTGTTCTGTAGTCGGCGGGGGGTATATCCCTATGTGTAGATATAACGCTAGATATTCACTGTCTTTCTTGAGTAAAGATAAACATAGGATAGGATTGGTTAGGATAGTGGATGGAGAGAAGGGCTAGAATAAGAAGAATGAAGGGAAAAAATTAAATTGACTTTTGAATGATGTTCTTGTTCAAGCTTGGCTAGATTTTAGAATGGATGATAAAGCAAGGATTTCATTCCAACTCCATGTTCAATGTTCTCGAGGTGATGTACCATGTTCCTTTTCTTTGTATGGGAGTTTTACATCAGTAGAAAGGAGTAGGAGTTGGAGAAAAGTGGCCTTGTACGCACGTACAGGAGACTGAGCAAGGGTTTATAAGAATCGAAATGTAAAAGTAATCGCTGTAGTGGTTGGCCTTATCATTTCACAGGATTCTTCCAAAAATAAGAGAATACTACTCACTTTTACTAGCTTTAACTAGGAGAAACTTGGGATCGTCCTCGTCGAGTCTTCGTCACACTTTGAACTAGCTTAAGGAAGGGTAGACAGGAGGACTGAAAGGAACCATTATCATATCATCATATGGTATTAAAGGATGCTGGAAAGGGTAGAATGAGAATGTGAGATACAGAGCTGTAGTTTTGATAGATTATGGTAGTAGTAATATTTATAAGTAGGAGCAGTAGAAGGACCATAGCAGTTTAGTAGTTGCTGTAGTAGTTGGTAAAAGTGTTGTAGTAGTAGTAGCAGTGGTAGTAGTAATAGTTAATTGTACAAAAAGTTTTAGTAGTAGTAGAAGTATAAGTGGTAGTTGTAGAAGTAGAAGTAGTTGTAGTAGAAGTAGTAGTACAGATAGTAGGTTAAAGATGAGACGTGTACGTAGTAGTAGTAGTAGTAGTAGTAGTAGTAGTAGTAGTAGTAGTAGTAGTAGTATAAAGATGAGACGTAGTAACAGAGGTAGTAAGTAGCAGTAGTACTGCCAAAGAAACTGTACAAAGTACAAGTATTGAGTAAATCTACATAACGGAAACGTACAATCGTCCTCCAACTCAAAAAAGTAGCAGAAAGCATTCGTCTTTAAAATGAGTAACTTTCTTTCGCTTCTGTACTTTCTACTCTCTGATTTCTCTAAAATCAAGGCTGAGAATTTCCAAAATCATCGACCATCAGATTTTCTTAGTCTCTGCCATTCTTGTAAAACTCAATTTTAACAAGAGATTACTGCAACTCAATTTAAATGAAAGAAACTTTAATCTGGGGATTGAAGCCTATCAAAAACATTATTATATTCAAATAGTTGCTCACTGAACCA
The DNA here is from genome assembly GCA_034682405.1 of Hydroisotoma schaefferi. Classification (NCBI taxonomy): domain Eukaryota; kingdom Metazoa; phylum Arthropoda; class Collembola; order Entomobryomorpha; family Isotomidae; genus Hydroisotoma; species Hydroisotoma schaefferi. Next base: position 1,536 of record JAQFZX010002686.1, on the reverse strand, counting down.
ATGCAATCGTATCATTTCCTTCTGTAAATTTTAATACCTTAAACACATAAGCTAAGCCTCCCTTCAAAGTATTTGTCTTCCCCTCTCTCCTTATCTCAAGTACAAGGAATTCTCCTAGCATCTAGTTCTGCAAGGGTTTTTTTTACAATTCATACACTCTAAACAGTAACATTTGAAGTTTCAAATTGAATCCCGAACATCACACACATTCCATTCCATCTACACCAAACCAATGGAGCACTTCTGAAGTCAAGAAATGTACTTTTGTAAACGATAAAATTAGCTGGGCTTTCTCCACTTGAGAGATTGAACCCCCTCCATTTCCTATTCCCTGGGCACAGTACAAATGTGATTGCTTGTTTTACGCCATTCAATTTTATGGCTTTGTATTGTATCGCAATAGAAGTTCATGCATGACGATTCCTCCATCAGAATGCAAAGGACCGGCCTAAAGATGGACAACAGGTAGTGGTACATCTGCGTAAGTAAGTAAGGCAGAATGTGTAATGGATAATGGGATGGATTAGAAATAAACTGGGATTTTATTGGAATCATTCAACGAAACTATTACATTTGCTGCTGTACTAACTTCTACATCGCATTGAGGAAGACTTTGGGGAAATTGGAGTACACACGTAGTTAAATTAGTTATGTTCAGTAGCAAGTGTGGATGGGAATTGTTATTTCACCGTAAAATAAACCAATTTACTTTTACTTAGCTGGAACTTATGTAAAGGTTGCCAACTGGTTGGGAGTTGAGTAAGAGATAAATATTTAAAGCCGATTGATCGACAGAAGTATTTTAACAGAAATTGTTAACTTAATATCGGAACTGGGCTTAAGTTTGTGCTGATTGTGGATAGGTTATTTTGATCTAGGTTGGATAGTAATTAGTATCTAATTCTGTAACATGTAGGTACATTTTCTGAATCGAAGGGATTTACTACTATTTGGGTTACGGTTAATGGTTGGTTGCGATTTGGCAAAACAGCAACCATGTTAGCAGGGAAGTTTATAGCAAAATATATTGTCACCATTATTGGCTGGTCTGGAGTCGGATACTGGATTACGGACACGGATGGTCGAATTAAACTAAAGTTAGAGTATCGTTGGTAGTGGGAAATGTGATGATGATGTGGTTCTTTTAGTAACTAATTGTAATTAATTACACAGTCAATGTCTGGCATGCTAAACTTTGGTAAACTGAAACAAACCCCAAAATTGAAATGTTTTTTCATGGAAATGCGTTTAATTTGCACTCCTGTAAATAAGTTAAATTGATACCATTGTTTTAAAACAAGTAATATAAATATTTTTTTAAAGTGTATCGCTCTATGCAGGTTTTATATTGTTAAACTTCGAATTGAACAAGACAAATCAACAAAAATAACAATTACTGAATTAGATGTGATCACTAAATCTGCATTCAATAAAGAATATAAAAATTAGAGTTGAAATTTGTAGAAATATGATGTGATGTAACCAATTAAGAATGCGTGTTATAAGTTTAAATCGCAGTTATTGGTATTTAGAACA
>JAQFZX010002685.1:0-17075 GCA_034682405.1 Hydroisotoma schaefferi | reverse complement strand
GCTACGAAAACTTAACCTAACCTCCTTTCATGGCTACGAAAACTTGACCTAACCTCCTTTCATGGCTACAAAAACTTAACCTACCCGTCAAAATAACGCCAATCCCAGCTCAAAAACCGATCTAATTAATTTAATATCGAGTTCCTCTGCCGTTTATATTTTTTTACACCCCAAAATCATAGTCAGACTGAAGATACAACTGTTTGTATCTTCAGTCCAACTACCAAAATCAAACCAATTTCTTTGAATATAGACGAAATGTGTGAATGTGAAGCATTCGATAGCGTATTTTAACCTATTTTAACCTTTAACCTCCTTCCATACAGTGCCAAAGGTTACGAAATGACTTTAACCCAACCGTCAAAAAAACCTCGTTACCAACCTTGCGAAGTTAACGCCGTAAAAACGGCAATCCCAGCTCAAAAAATGATCCCTTTTGTTTTATAGCAAGTTTCGTTAGAAAGTAAAAATATTTTTTAACCAAAAAAACCGAACTTTTCGAAACTTTTTTCAGTAAAAAAAGAGAGGAACAAAGGAGAAGCTGAAAGTTGAAAAGGAATGACCGTTTTGTGGAATCCCAACAACTGGAGATTTCTGCCAAATTGTCCCGCTACCCTTGAGCGCTCACTTTCTTAACAACCTTTTTCGGGGTACAATGAATTTTCCTATGTTACCGAGAGTTTTTACTGGATTATTACTTTTTTAGAAATCGGGATTATAAATCCCAAAAAGTTGGACAAAAGTTTCGAAAAACATTACCGTCGACATTTTTTATGTTTTGGGAGGTTATTTATAGAAGGTTTGTGGGATAATTTGTCGGAAAAGTTGGTAGCGAACATGTTTGCGGGGATGAGATGAAACGCCACTTATTAGCTATGTTAACGGGGAACTTGTTGGGCTGAAGACCCATTTAACAGTTTCCTGTAACATTTTCTAAGATTTCTCTCAAAATCGTATACTATTCTGCCAGTTAACTTTTATAGCAAAGTTTGTCTGAAAATTTGGACTGGATTCTTCATTAATATTTCATTTATTTAATGCAAACCTAACATTTCATGAAATAACTTAACCAATGCATCTTTAAACTTTCCTGTATTGTTCTCGTGTATTTTATACTTTTGGCTTAAAATCTTTTGTTTTTGCGATTTTTCGTATAAATTCGTTTTATTTTAGAGAACATTTTAGCCTTTACTTCAAGTCATGCTAAATTTAAAAGTAGTAAAATATGCTGGCATCCAGGAAGTGATTAAGGAGGTTTATTGAGTTAAGATTGGCCATAAAAATAATCAGAATGACATGAGCATTTCCAGTGAATGTAAGATTATATGGAATAATATGGTCTTCGTTCTGAAATAAATGCACACAACCACCAGAGTCACAATATATGCGCGTATAGCAAGATTTATTAATTTTTAACGGACGTGAGTCAATTTATCCAATGAACGACCATAATATTATATAAACCTTACTTAACAGGCAACAGCAACCCCTCTGCAAATGTCAATAATAACGAAACAACAGCAGAAGGAGCAGGATATAATCATTTCCAGTCGACGCTACGCAACAAGGGGTCAACCTCTCCTTAAAACAGTCGTAGGTTCCTTGAAGTTGTTGAAGCGATTTGACCATCGACCACTTCTATCATCGATCTACGTATGCATAAGTTCATTATGACAGATGGCATGTAGAGTAGTTGTTCGCCCTCACATCATATCAATTATTAACTGCAAAAGCTAACAAAAATATCCTGTATTACAAACGGTTAAGCTGAAGCTTGAGAACTGCTACTCTGTCCAGCTCCAGAATATATTTCTTCGTATACTTTTCTTAAAATGTAACATATATTTTGCCCGTCTATGCTAGGACAACTATTTCCAAAACCCACTCTCAATCTACAACATCCCTGACTATATGATGCAAAATAAATTATATGGAAGGAAACGGATAGAAATCCAAGCATATATGAAACTGTAACATAATAATCTGAATGTACATAATTTGACGAATCCACCCGTTCCTGCAACAGTCGACGCTGTTCCAAAATATTTTTCAGTTGTTAACTGTCCAAGTTTACCTTAACACAATAACACCACCACCTAACCAACACTCCTGTAGGGTTCAACACCCACCCACCCAGTAATCCTTAAATTCCGTGAAGTGGGCATTTAGCAAGATGTCCAAAATTGCAACGCTGATGCGATTACCTAACAAAAAAGTATACCAACCATCCACCCTGTCGGACATTAACTTTTTGCACTACATGGCTTTGATTCTCTCTCCCTTCGTCTTGAACAACTTCTCATTCTTAGTGTTCTTAAACTTCTCAAACTGTATTATTCTATCTGTATTTTTCTATCCAATCTAATTCCCCTTAATTAATGGCCAACACGATTTATGAGCATGAACCTATAAGGATTTCCTATTCATATGCCCTCCAAAGACCTCCTTCAGCTATTAACGCTGTGATATTTCTGTTACTTTGGCGAAACAATGCAATAAACGACGTGAGGATGATGATGGTAGGATGATTTGATGAATTGCTGACAGACACTACTCAACTGACAATAAGGCTTACCCTTTTCAATCCCATTGGGTACTAAAAGTACTCATAAGGCTGGCTAGAATTATAATTCCTTGTCTGAACTTTTACTAAGATTAGACCTCAACTGGAGAAATATAATTTAAAGTAACCCATTTCAATACTTTTTTTAAACTATTAATCGCCAAATAATATGCACACGTTGCTCAATTCTTCCCTTGAATATCTTTTTACTGGCTTTTTTCATTACTTACTTTCCCAAAAATCCCTTCCACTTTTGTTCACTTCGTGGTATTAATTAGAAAATTACAACTTTACTCCAGATATTCCTAATCTTAACTTGTGAAACTGAATACAATCCCCATAACATATTACATCTTTACTTTACACCCTTCGTATTTCCACAAACTTTAGAGTAAAAAAATCCTCAAAGTCTCCTAAATTCTAACACAAACCTTAGTTAACAATTTATCCCTTCAATTTCCAAGAGAAACCTAACCCTGTCCATAAATCCTCACTGGTTTTTCTTCCCAAACCCACAGCAATCTGGTCTGAGAATCTTTACAAAAAATTCGTCTCGTATACTTTCCTTCAACCCCCTTGGTTAAAACTCAGTCATTGTTAAATCCTCGGATCAATCCCCATCCAAAGTTATCCTCTCAGTTCTTGAATAAAATCCCAAATCCAAAAAAGTTTCCAGAAACCCAATCCTCGTGTGGAAAAAGTCTCCAAGTTTCCAAGTCTCCAAAAACTCCCATCCCGTTCCAACTCTTTACTCCAACTCTGTTAAATAGTCATCATTTATCTTTTTCAATTAGCCAGCCGAGAGAGTTATAAAATAATTTTTAAAATCCTGAGCCAGCCAACTAGTTCAGTATACCTTTGAGCGTGCATACCCCAAGCAGCGGTGATCATACCTCCGGTTGTTCTAGGCTAGGATTCCGGTAGGAATATTGTGTGCGCTTTTTCGCCCAAGTAATCGTAAAGCCTTTGGACATATTTCCGGTAACTTATATGCGTTTTGTTGATAGCAGTGTTGCCACGGGAGGAATTCTCCCCTCGTCGGAATAGCAACAAGTCCCTTTTCTGAGGTGGCTCTCCGCGTTGCTCCTTCCCAGTTCGAAACCTACGACAGGCAAGCGGCGGTTATCCAATGGGGTCCTCCGTCTCATCCCCCGAACCCACGGATTTTTCTAAAGTTGAATGTATTTATTGTAAAAGGAAAAGTTATATGGTTGGTTCCCTTCCCTATCCATTCCCTAATAATAATACTTTTACGTATAATATCATCAGTATCTCTGCTACTTACTACTACCAGCATCAGCATCACTGCTACTATTTGAAACAGCCATTGCTTTTCAATATATCTTTTATATTCTTCTTCTCGTAGTTCTTCCACGAAGCTTTTTGGGCTCATAAGCTAGTTGTTGCTGCTAAACTTTACTTACTTACCAAAGGTCTAAACTATCTACTAGCTGCTCATAAAATGCCCCTACCTATTAAAAATATTCAGAGTCTTCGTCCATCTCCCCGAGTGTCTAGATTATTATTCAGTTATTTCCCACCTATCTAAACAAAGCCAGGCTTCAGAAATAAAATATAAATCCCCAAGTTAAAAAAATATCCCCCGTTTCCCCAGTCAGATTCGAAAACGCCCTTACATTCATAGCGTAGAGGGCCAAGTCCCTTGGACCAAGAACCCGGTGTCCAAAAAACTTCACAACCGTTTCCATCCACAACCCAGCTCACTCACAGCAAAGTGTTGTAGAGTCAGAGTAATCAGTAATCCTCGCAGACAGATCTTCCCAAGTAAGTTGGCGCTTTCGGCTAACTTCGCCCTGGCCTATTCTTTCGCTTTAATCATAGTCTAAAAACTATTTTTTTTAACATCATCATCATCCCCACCACCATTAGATAGAGAATACCTAGCTGATCATCATCGTCGTCGTCGTTCACTACCATTATAATATTATATTATCCACCACCACCACCATCCTTTGAAAGTTCCAATGGATGGAATCTCCTCTCATACACGCAGGAGTTGGTATAAAGCCTTTTCGTTAGTGCAGAGAGACAGGGGAATTATGTAGTAAAGAGATGGAAGCTAAAAAGCTAAGGTCTCAAGTATATGTAGGGATATTGCAGGATTTTGCACAAGTCTATGCAAAAAAAAAATCCTAACGGCCAAAGCTCTATCTCATGTTAGGTAAGTATAAAGCTGTAGTCGTCCAAGCCAAAGTAAAGTAAGAAAGATAGAGTAAAGAACTACGGAGATGGTCTCATCCAAGGTCTTCCCATGCATAGCATAAGCATAAACTAATCATGGCACATACAGCCTATGCAACAACAACCCGAGTTGGTTAAAAAGGGTGTTTAAGTTAAAAAGTTAGCTTTAGCCAGTAAGTTAGAAAAGAGATTCAACGAGATATGAAGAAGGAACGAGTAGTAGTAGTAGTAGTAGTAGTAGTAGTAGTAGTAGTAGTAGTAGAACGCTAAACAACTACTCCCACGAGGATGTCTCTTTAGCATTGGGAGTAGGGATTTAACATCTAGTTGTTCCTCCAACTATGCTTTTGCTATGACTTGGTTAGTTAGCTCAGATTTAGTTGGAATTATCCCCCCAGCAGACTTTTTTAACTGGGAAGATTAGGTTGGCGAAACCCTAACCATGGTTTGCGAAGATCTGGATGTATGTGATTTTTTGGCTTGTTTGCCGTGGGGACTGAGTAAATCTCTCCTCATCTCTCAACCCTTTTTCAATCTCTTTAATGTTGAATTCAAACTTTAATCGAGATTCAGATCCGCCAATCATTTTCATACTTGAGCCCGTCTACTTTTTGCACGAGAATGTTTCCTGCAACGGACAATTTTTCTGACTCAAGTCTGTTTACCTTGCCAAGCTTAGATTCATACGTTTCATACGTAGGCAGGGCAGAATCTTCCCTCGTTCTTTGGGTATACGTACGGCTAAAGGTTTGCAGGGGTTTTAATTCCCGATTTAAAGGGCTCACCTAGCCGGAACTATGGGGAGGATTTAAAGGGCTGGAGTTTAAAGGTTGGGGATAATTTGCTGTAGGATGGACCCTATTGCAGCCCTTAATGACCGGGTCAGCACTCTTGAGGACGGATTTAAGCTCTATCGTGGGAGGATTGAGGGGATTGGGAAGGAACTTAAGGTATTTCTTGCAGAGATCAACATCATCACTGAGTGGATTCATGAGAGATTTGGTAAGACTCACTTTACTTTTTGGAGAGTATTCATTTTTCCGTACTATAACGGTCAACGGGAGTAGGGCTCTCATTCATTCATAGAGTTATGGTGGGATGTGACAGTTCCATGGGTTTATCTAGCTGGGATAAGAGTGTTGGCTTAAGATAAGTCCCTAGTCAATGTGGATTTTTGTGGTCTCGAACTATTTTTATTTGCATAAGTATGTAAGTAGGAGTAGAGGGATCATTGCATTTCCCCCTAGTTCGTTTATATATTTTGCATATTACTGAGAAAGGTAGGTAGGTAGGTAAGGTGTCTAGTCGATTGGGTTGTTTGCATGCGGATTGAATTTAACGGACTTGTTCTACAAATGCAGAAAAATACCTAAGCAAAATAAAGATTGTAAGCATTTACCTAACAGATTACTTGTTTAAAATAAGTTATTTAATTTTTATATTCTCAGTAAAGTATAGCTTATTGTAATTTAATGCATAATGCATTACCTTTCCAGTCCCCGTGTATTGCATTATCAATTATGGGGCCTAAGGGTCCATTTTTTTTATGGACTGCTGAATGATTTATTTTTTTTAGACTGGGATATATGGCATAAGTTTAGCTAATATTGCATGGCATTTACAAATTCGTCTTTATATTAATTACCGTATTGTCTGGAATAGGGGCCGGGGTTAAAATTCTGGGGGTTTTTACCCCTGAAATTTAACAGGCAATTATATAAGAGTTTGTATGGTATTTTAAAAATAATTAAGGGTGCTACTATTCAAAAGAGGTTACTATTTGAGGCAATACGGTAATTGTCATCTTCCATGTCAAGTATTGCAAGCCAAATTACTAGGAACTTTTTAAGGGCTGGTTTTACAGCATAATTTGAAGTTAAAATGGTATGAGGATATAAAAGAAAACTACAATCGTTTATTAACTATTAAACGGGTATAAAATACTTATTTCGGTAGCATGCAAAAGTACAATGCATGGAGCATTATTTTATTTTTATCACTGTTCGATGGGGTATGATGGTGTATTCATGCAGCTACAGCTACTACAACATCCAGGTCTGTTTTACCAGCCAAGACTGGCTTTCCATTGAATTATGTGTCTTTTGCCCATGAAGACAAACAGCCTAGAGGGTGTGGTTGCATTTGTTCCTTGATCTAAAGCATGCTTCGTACATGCAATAGTATATTATGCTAGTCTATTCATTAAAAATTTAAAGTGCTATTGAATTTCAAAACAATAAAATCATTCATCGAAGTCTGTAACGAGGAAACATAATATTTTTTGTGTTTACCCATGAAACATATTTGCAGAACTGATAAACAGTTCGCTTATCGAGCTAAGATTTCAGTCATTATTATTAGTAGTTGCTGTTACTTTAGTGTATCAATTACTATACTTCAAGATTTCGTTAAATAAATACTAATTTTTTCACGGTTTAAAAAAATAAAATATAGCTCAGTAAATACCCAAGAAAATTAGTCTTTTCAGTAATAAATCTGATTTGGATCATTTTGAAAGTAATTTTTAATTAAAAGCTGAGTCTTTCATGTATTTTTAAAAACTTTCTAGCTGTTTCTTTAACATAAGCTTTGCAAAACTTTTTTTGGCAGGCTATGAATGACTCATTTTTAGAGGTCATGGAAAGTGAATTCTAGGGTTGAATGTCATGTGCATTTCCTTCATATGAGTTTCAATGCATTAAAATTTAATAATATATAACTTCATGACATCCGTATACATCCCCACGGCTTAGATTTGCATTTATTTCCAACTTTCGAAAACATTTCCCCCGAAAAACTGCTTATTTTCCAAAACGGGTTATTTTATAGGTATCCAACTCCTGAATAAAAACTCATTCTTGTACAAGCACTTTCATGACTGCGAAGAAGTGGTCGAGATCTCACAAGCGTTGAAAACCCTGCTAACTAATCAAGGCAGTGGTGGCAGCGGCATTATAATTCCACCACAAGAATACTACATTCACGGAGATCCAAATTCCCAATCTCCACCCCCTGCGGGAATAAACATGTCCCAACCAGCGGCCACCCCACCGCCGCAACAAACAGCCCGAATACGGGTATCTTCCGTTCCACCACCGCATCGGCCCCCCTCACTTCCCCCTTCTATTCCCTTATTTCAACCTCCACCACAAAAAAACATCCATCACCCTAACCACAAGCCTAACCAAATGCAGTCCCCGGGGTCAATATCGATGTCAACTCCAACCTCACCTATTTCTCTCTGCGGAACCCCACCCTCACCCCCACCAGTTTCGGCTATTCATAGCCAACTAATTATCTCCAAGAAGAGTAAACCTTCCAATATTTCCCCACCCCCTGTGGTAACTTTCCAACAAAAGCCCCCTCATCAACCCCAGCTCCTCCATCCAATAACACATCAAGCCATTACTCTGAATCATAATCAAAATCACAATTCTGCACGAAATTGTTACCAACCCTCTCCTCCCCCTATACCTCCTCCCATTCCTGTTGTTACAATTATTCCGGCTCCGACGTTACCTCCCCCGCAGATAACAACTACCCTAAATTATCCGCTACATTCTATGCCCCCGAAAAAATCCATGTCCAAAAAAAATGCTTATCAGCAGCAACAACTCCAACTCCAGCAGCAACAGCAGCAACAAAAAGCTAATAGTGAAGGGAATATCACAAGGTATTTCAAACCCGTGGCTATCCTTGAGAATAGACAATCAGAGGAACAAATAAGGCAACAACAGGAACAAGAGCAGCGTCACCAACTCCAACAGAAGCAGCTTAAGCTTCATCATCAACTTCATGGAACGGATGAACCCTTCAACAATACTTTTAACAGTCAGTCCAACAGCACTGATGCCTATCGGAACAATCCCATCGTGGTTAAGAACAATCACAATGTGATAACAATCCCAAGGGATTTCCACGGGGGTGAAAGTGGTCTGGAGATATTGTCCAATACTTCTGTGGCGAGGTCAGAGATCATACAGGCTGAGATGAGGATGGCTTCCGAGAAAAATGCTAGGAAGCAGGATTTTAGTAGGCCAGAGGAGAGGCTTTCATCGGGTGGAGAGTTAAGACTTGGGGGTACCTCTGAAGTTAGGGTGGGTCAGGGGTCATCCGACTTAAGGGTCGTACAAGGGTCATCAGAGGTGAGGATTGTGCATGGACAATCGGAGGTAAGGGTCCTGCAGGGTACTGATGTGAGGCCGGACCTCCGACCAGAAACACCAGGACCTGAGACAAGACTTGCAAAGGGGTCAGGGGTGAGGTTAGGTCCAGGGGTGACGGAAATGGAAATAGATGTTGTTGATGATAAGTCTGAGGAGCTTACTATTTTTGTCGAGGAGCCTAAAGAAAGACCAAGAAGAAATAGTAGGAAAAAGGTAGACTACAAAAAAATGTGTGAGGATTCACGGAATGATGCTACGAATGGGGAGGACAATGAGGAACAGGGGGACCGAGACTATCCTGCTACTGATGCTGATGATGAGGGTAACGCTTATCATTATTTTTTGCTTATCCATGCTTAGGTTTTTTAATTCTGGAAATTTCAAAATGCTTTTCTAATTGAAACCATGAAAAGGTTTTCCTGCCGTTAAAAGGGGGGTTTTTGATAAGAATTTATGAGCTAATTCGACATCTTACCTTTGCGTAGAGGTTTTTGAGTGTTTTTTGAATAAAACTGCATATAAGATACCTAATACCTCTCAGGCTAAAAGGCATTATAAAACCTTTTTCAATTTGAAGATACTTTTACTATTTATTATCCAATTATTAATAATGCTCTATAAAAAAAAAAGTAAAACGGGATGATGTTAGTTTCACAACAATAGACTATTAAAAGAGATTATGGGGTTGGCTTTATAGGTGGTTCTTCTGATTCATCTCCGGTCGTGACCTCAATGAATAACAAGCAAAAGGAGAGGGATAGACCGTTGAAAACATCCACACCAATTCCAGCCAAGGTACAAAAGTCGTCATCTTCCGTGACACCGACCAGTTCTAAATCCTTTATTAAGAAGGAGATCGCGTCCACTTCTAAGGCTGAGGAAACTGGGAAGTCTCCAGAAAAGTGTACGTATTATTATAAGCACTTTTATGAAATCTAGAGATTAATAGCATCAATTATTGCATTGCTTTCTCATACTTCGCTGTCAAAAAAGCATCCTACAAAACCATACGTTCTTATAAAATTGGTAAATGACGTGTTGTACTTCCCCTTTTATTTCCCCCCTACTCTTGACATAGTCTCTCGAATATGATAACCCAAACTTTGAATGATAACGATTTCAATTTTTGCCAAATCTTGCTACCATAAGTTTCCGCTTAAACCCGCAAGTGATTTAAATGGGGACCTTGCAGTACTTCCTGTTCCAAAAACCGCAGTTACATCCAACATGCAATCACATTCCTAATTTCTTTGCAACTGCATCCAATTTAACTCATAAATACCCATACTTCTTTGCAATAACTGCCTACCTAGACCCTACCACAATCTCAAAAATAAATCCTTGCACCCAGCCACTGCTTTTTATTGCTTAAAAGTTGTTTCTAATTCAGGTATTGCATGTTAATTAATAGTGCCTAAACGAGGCCGGCCCAAGAAAAAGCCCGAAGAGCGTGTCCGAACCTACGACCCCAGGGTCCCAATGATGTGTGACGAATGTGGCAAAGTTCTCAAAGGGTCCGGGGCTCTCCGCGTTCATAAGCAAATCCACGCCAACATTCGACCTCATGAATGTAAGGAATGTGGGAAAGCGTTTCGGAGGAAACATCACCTAGAATTTCATATGATGATCCACGTCGGGGACAAAAAGGAGACCTGTACCTATTGCGGGAAAGCCTTCCTCATCCGCCGTGACCTAGCCCGTCACGAGCGGACCCACACGGGTGAAAAGCCCTACGGCTGTCACCTCTGTCCTAAAAGCTTTAACGTAAAACAGCATCTAACCCTACATATCCGAACTCATACTGGGGAGCGACCCTACAAATGTCCAATTTGTGAAAAAACCTTCACCCAGGCAAACAGCTTGAGAATCCACAAAAAGATTCATATGCGAGATAGTGCTGCAGCTGCTGCAAATGCCGCTGGTACAAATGGTGCTAACTCTAGTAATAATTCCACCCCTACAAATCCTACCGGTACCAAATCCACGAGCCAAAGTAATAAGAAGCCTACGAAAAAATCCCAACAAAATAATAACACATCCGCCCTAAACTCTTCGTCAGGGATCTCGTCAGCTTCTACTTCGGCTCTGGAAACCCCCGACAGGCAGAGAGCCCCTTCTAGAGCCAGCTCTACAAAAACCGATGACCACTCAAATTCATCTACAACGGTCATACAGCAGCAGCAGCAGCAATCCGTTCATATGATCAGGGTAATCCACTCCCCTCCGCTGGGTCAGGCCCCACAGCAGTATTATTCACACCCCCAGTCTACCCTCGGCCGTCAGTATGACCACCCCCCTCCAGTTGGGGAGACCGTTACCGTGGTAACCTCTCCTATGCCAGCTCATCATAATCATAACCACTCCCACCACCAGCAACAGTTCTACTTAAATACAAGTAGTGGTAGTAGTAGTGGGAATGGGAGTGCTAATAGTTCAGGGGTTTTGATAAGCCCGAACAACCCTGGGCCAACACATCGACTGACTTTGAATCCTGGAAGTGGTACAAATTTGCTCCACTCTTCCAGTACTCCTCCCCCACATTCTTTATCATCCCCTTTACCAGCTCATAGCACCCCTTCCATAACCGTCATCCGGCCGTTGAATACCTTATCTCGGTCGGGAGGGGGTGGGACGCTTATTAGAGCGTATATTCCATCACAAGAGCAGCAGAATAGTAGTAATAACTTGCGTAGTAGCTCTAGATCATCGTCTCCAACAAATGGGACTGGGCAACAACATTTTACCATTTATGACCCCAACAACCCTAACGTAACCCGGTTTAATAATTACTGAGGGATAATAAAAACCCGAACATTGGATGGATTTAATGGAACTATGGAACTCATCAATCTTCTAGCTTTTTACTAATTGGCGTTTTGCATAGAAAAGAAAGGAAAGGACATGGCATATTTTAATCTGAGATGACTTCAAGAAAGGTGTTAAAGACTTGTACAACTATGTAGCTCGAGGATATCTAATTTACTGTATAAAGGAGGCTATATAAGTTTTATGGAGTTTTAACTTTTTTCAACTTTTTCTTAGTATTATTAAACCTCACTCAACGTTTGCTAAGTTTACTGCAAACTGGAAAGTATTGGAGAGTGGATTTTAGTCTTTGTTGTAAATAAATGCAATGTAATATTAAGTAGTCTCTAGATTTAAGATTTTAACACGACTTTTTACTAAATTTAATATGCGGTTTTTAATCCTCCGCAAGTGTACCGTTTTTTACCTTTTTGTGATTGTGATTTTGACTGCTTTTAACTAACCAATTGTTGATTTTGAATCTTGTCCATAGCAGGTAGAGAGATTATGATTAGTAAGCGTTTGATTATCATGACTGTTTTATTCTGAAATTTATAAAAACTGACTGATTGCGACCTGATTGTCTGGTGATATTTTAATTAATAGACTTTACTATAGATCAGAAATTGAGCGACTGCATGCTTGCATAATACTAACTAAATTTACTTAAGGTTTTAATCATTATTAATTTATTAGTTTATTATTAGTATCTTTAATGTAGTTTAAGCCTAACTTCATATTACTTTATTAAAAATCGTACGTTAAACAACAGTAAATAGTACAGAATCTATTGTAATCTTTCTTTATAATAAGCATAAGATTACTGTTAATTAATTTCTTATTCCTCGTACTTTTATTTCCAAAATAATAAATCAATAGTAACATTGCATTGTAATTAATAGCTTAAATAGTTCAATATCTCTTTTTTTAAATGCTAAAAAGAACTAGACATTCCATAAAAAACCCCCAGAGTAGTTAAACTCGTAAAGTAGGTTATAGCATAGCCGTCTAGCCCTCCCACGTGTATTTTAACCTTAACCTAGGATACAATCGGTGTGTCATTGCTCTTTGTATGCATGCATAACCAACTATTGTTAGGATAAGCTATTCTCAGTTTTATTACCACAATATTTATTACACTATTATTGCTATAAATTATAAACATTATTGCATAGACATCCCTATTTATGTATCAATCCAGAGGTGGTAATTAACCTGTAAACTATATATTCTAAAGATAGTTTAGTAGTAGAGTTACTTTTTGGCAATCTCAATCCCTCACTTCCTTGTAATTTATAGCGTTGTTAATCTTACGTTATTATTATTATTATTATTATTATTATTATGTATAATATTAACCGATCACTATAAACTATCATCACCATCACGGCCGTCATTAGTAAATCTCATAAAACTCTTGCCTTGTCTCCATTTCTGTATTTCAGGATAAGTATCACTGTTTTTAAGTCTGTAGTTAAACAATATATTTGTACACAACAGTAGCAAGCAGTAGATTCATAATTTATCCCCATGTTATGTACTAAATATTGACTGAAATACATACTTAACAGGTATAAATAAATGGCTACTATACTACTGGTTAATTCGTTATTATATTATTATGCTGATTTGACCGAATGGGAATGGTATCGATTTTTGGTTCTCAAACCCATTAAAAGTTATGGTACAGGGGGGAATGATAAAGGGTAACTCTTATAACTACCTTCACCCTCATCATCATCCTTTACTACCATTTATAATACAATATCATGATCATGATCATGATCATCGACATCAGTTAACAAGTCAAAAGTACAAGTCCAGAGGTAGGTAGGAGTAGGGGATAGTTGTATGTGCATATGAAATGAATTGAGCTAACATTATTCATCCGTCTTTAAAAAAGTTTTAGGAAACTTTTGAAAACGTCTCCACTTATCAGTCGAACACAGTTAAAAATAATTGTTTCAGTAAAAGAACAAAAGGGGCTTTTCAGGCGGGATCCTATCATATCTCATATTCCATACACTTATTCCTATCCTTTAGCATTCGTTTCTTGTTGCTGGGCGTCTTTTTACGCATTTTTTATCTGCTAAAAATACAAATCTGCTAGAAAAGTGCAACTATTCAGCTATGCCAGTGCCATGCCATGCTAAAAAGCATCACCGCTGCCACCCATTCCATATTATAATATAGGTAATAATATCATCGGGATCAGGATTATCATCATCGCACATATTTGAATGAATGCATAACATGAAAGGACTCTCTCGGTAATACAATAACAACAACACACAGACTAGCGTTTGTAAGTGTAGTTATTGTACGTAAATCGTCCTAGGGTTATGTACAAGAATTTCCCAAGCAGCAGAAGGATAGAGGTAGAAAAATATAAAATGGTTGATGGGATGCTAGTGTTTTAGGATCTGATAAGGTTAAGCTTAAGGAAGGGGGAAGCGTTTCGGGAAATATCCAAAAATGGCACAAGTCCGCTCTAGCAGAAGACTTTTGGGGTAAAAACGGCGTCAAAATCCGGTAACAGAACGCAGCTTCAACTCTCCTTGTACTTGGTTACCTTTTTTAACTTTACGTTACACCAGCCAAGCCTAATAAAAGTACAGGATGGGATAGGAAGATATGTAAAAAAAAAAAGTTTGAAGCTATTTCTCTAAAAATGTTTCTTTTCTGGTTTATAGTTAGAAGGAAACCAACCTATTAGCTTTACCTTGATTTCATTATCCTGTATTATTTGTAATGGAATAGGATCATTATATCATGCATTTTTTATTTTTTTTAACTCCATTCAGACCCTCATACTAACCTGGGACGATTGTAATAGAATTTTAGCTAATAAGTAAACTCTTGTGGGGAGGTTTGTTGGAGTTTCTAGCTATTGGATTTGGATATGACCGAGTATGAGTTGAGTTATTTGCTTTAAAAGGTGGGGTTGATTTTGATCAATAAAAGTGATGCATTCTTTGGTTATTTATAGTTTTAGGAATTACTGTTTTTTTTAAGATGGGATACTTTTAGCTGCAACTTGTCTTTCTGGTTTATGACATTTAGAAACGCTTTTATGAAAATTTTTGGAATAACTTCAACTTTAGGTGCCTTCCTTATCTTCTACATTTCAACTTTTACAAATATGTGTGAACTTTACCAATTAAAATTACTTTTTTGCTGTTACTCCGAAAGATAGCCGGATTATATTTGGATTCATGAAACCTATTTATGCATTGCTGAATTGATTGGAGGGTTAAAAATACTAATAGATCCGGTTTACACACTACACCTACATTTCGTACATTTTGTCCCTTCTTCCTGTTGATGGATTTTTTATTCGGACTTTAGCTTGTGCTGCTGACTGGCTATCATATCATCATTATAAAAGGTATTATTATGATTTTACGAAGGATAGAAGAACAAAGATCAAGTTGCGTGACAAATAATATTCGGGTTAGATTAATTATTTGCTCACTTCAGAACTCTCCTGATGTATGACTATCCCAGAACCTTACAGGTTTGTACTCTTTATTACTTCTTTCCACACGTTCATAGTCAGTTTATTTGCCATGCAGTCAGTACTTACTACTATGTGCTATAGTATCACTGCATATTGTAAAAAATAACCTAAGATTACCGATTACATTGTCGGGATTACAATATGATGTTACTTCTACTTTTTAGTTCTGACTTAGGAGAGGATTAGAATTACATAGGATGCGGACTGCTACATACAGGTGCAACTCCGCCATTTTGATCAATCAGACGTTTCATATTGATGTTTTAGTCCCATGCATTGATTTTATGCGAAGGGATAGAAAGATTTCCTAATGAAGTTTCAAATGATTTTTTTATTTCGCAGCAAATCTCTGCTTATATGCTAAAAAGTCAAAGCATTTGCCAAATAATGCTATCTTTACGATTAAATTATACGAAGGACTCCTTCTCGGTGGCTTAAAAAGTTATTTCTATAATAGCATGTAACTTGGCTATTTATTGAAATAGAAACTTCGGCTTTTGATGGCCTTATCGACCCAACTTTAATGCCAACGAAATGAATATCACGTACAAGATATCAGAAAGTAATATGTCGTCTATAATCAGAATACATTTTGAAACAGTAAAAACTTGTAATTTATTCTTGAATAATTGGAATTCACACGGTCATTGAATGAAGTTGTATTTGTAGAAATGAGTAAAAATAAATTGGGTGGTATAGCTGATACGCTAAGCTAGTCCAAGATACTACTATGCAAGTAATGGGTACGTGGTTAATGCAGTAGTTTCCTTGGCTTTATATGCTCATCTCAGCGTATCGCAATATGTGTCTTCACAATTACAACCTAGGTATGGGTATTTATTAGAAGAACCATGAACAGTTTTTCAATACGATCATCTCTATTATAAGACTGCAGCAGCCAGGTAGCATTTTTTCATACTATTATTCTCAGTTTTATGAACTTAGCTTAAGAGTTTTAATAATTTTAATGATTTTAAAGTACGCAAGTATTGCAACATTATTTATTTCAAAAATAAAACTTTTAATTTCATGCTACAATTCATTTTAGTTTACAACCCAGATTTAAGAGGAGGCTGCTCCCCTTCTAATAAAAACGGATTGATTAAATCGGCGATTATTTCGGGCTCATTTAAATGAACAAAATGATTTCCATCAACCGTAACGTAATTGAACGAGGCACAGTTTTTCCTATAGATTTCCAAAGTCTTATCGATAACGTCTTGGGTCCCACCGTACACGGAAGCGTCTTTGGCTTTTATGAGTAGATTGTGGCATTTGATACTTGATAAAATCTTAAAACTTTGGTCATGGGTGAATTTGTACATGCTGGGACTGCGGAGCCTCGGGTCTCTTTGGAACGTCCATTTATCTGTGTCAATTTGTTGGATGCCACGAACCAACAGTGATTTTGCTGAGGCTTCGGTTAGACTAAAAAAAATCATAAATACGGTTTAAAAAAAAATTCTCTTGAATATTAAAATATTTTATATAACGACTTTCTCTCAAAACTCCGACTGTCGGGGAAAGTAAAACTACGCTTGTTAGAGTCACATGCGTAAAGCGTAAGAGAGAATAAATGGCAAATGGCAGGGATCAAAGCTTGAAAGTAACGGAAAGGGGGCACTTGCAGTGATGATAAGCTTGAAAGTAACGGGAAATGGGCACTTGCAGTGATGATAAGCTTGAAAGTAACAGGAAATAGGGAGCACTTGCAGAGATCAAAGCTTGAAAGGAACGTGAAATGGGCACTTGCAGTGATGATAAGCTTAAAAGGAACGTGAAATGGGCACTTGCAGTGATGATAAGCTTAAAAGGAACG
>JAQFZX010002684.1:0-17076 GCA_034682405.1 Hydroisotoma schaefferi | reverse complement strand
GTATGCAATAATTAGAAATAATTAAACAGACAAGAAAATGTTCAGTATCCTGATTTGACTGCGCTGACATTTCCCTATTACTGCTACTGCTCCAGCATCAAATTAATGAAATAAAATGCAAACTTAAACCCATGTAAGTTATAAGTTTGAGCCATTGAAGATGCACAACAAAACTTAATAAAATTAACGTTTGCAAGTTGGCCCTTGCCAAACAATCGTTTCGTGACCCACATCGAAGTTGCCAAGATAAAGATCTAGGTTTGTTAGTTTAGCTGATCGCCTCAAAACGGAGGTGAACAGTTTTGAAAACCGATCAATGGATGACTGCGTAACAGCGATAACTTTATCAGAGCTCACTAACAACTGATTGGACGTGGATTGTGGATATAAATGTATTTCATTCATTTTAAGAGAGTTTTTATGACGATGCGGCTATTTAAAAAATGACGATGTAAGCGACGACGCAAGCGATTGTAAAAACTACAATGAATCTTGGAATTGAGTATACTATTAAATATGTAATCGTGATTCGTGACCATGATGTATAGCAACGATGTATCATGAATGGAATGATGATACTATGTTTTGGTCACGATGGATTGAATGCCAATGAATAGTCACGATGGATAGCCTGTATCCATGAAATTTGGCCACACACCCAAGAAAACTGTTGAGGGTGAGTGAGGGTCATTTAATTGTATAGATTATGGATAAGATGGACTAATGTAATATTTGATTCTACTGCTACAACTCGGACTCTCACTTAATTTAACAAACCTCGCAACGGAATTATGTATTTATTTATTATTCTAACACGTGTCCGATATTGGAAATACTTCACTGTTTATATCATTACACGTAAATAAATCTATCTATCTATCTATCTATCTAATCAGCAAATATACAATACAACCAAATCCAGGCGAAGCAATAAACATTGCACCTTCCTAACTATACTACCCTTCCAAAAGTTGAGTTTCCAATACCAGAAATTTGTAGCATTATAAATGTTTAACCCGCTGTACCATGAATCCCAGAAAGCATGATGCTAAATCTGCTTGGAAATGGACAGGTGATAAAATGTTAAGCATTTAGCCCGGATAAAGTCGTTGTCCACTTAGTAAATTTGCCACTAAGTCGCGTTGGGACTCATTCGTCTGCCGACAACAGCATCGCAACGGGACTTTTTTTTACTATCACATGATGCACAACTACTACAATCACTATTGCGCCCGCAAGAGTGTCCAGTAAAGCAAAAGTAATGCGGATGAGAAGAGTTGCAACGAAACCAACACTGCCTACTCCAAGTGGCCAATCTAAAACTACATCCGTATTTTCCGTAAGGAACTTGGCATCGTCGTGGGGTCAATTTAGATGAATTCCGGTAGACCTTTTCAGATGCTATATTCCGGTAGCCATTGGAATGATACAAAATATGGTAGCATTTAAGTAATTGAGGAATGCATGTTAATGTTTTACGTAGAGCTAATAACTGACTGAACTCACATTGTTCATCAAAAATGGGTTCTTCTCGGCCGTCCTCTCCGTCATTCGAGCGTCCGCGTGGTTTAGTGCCCTCCGGAGCTGTGGCCATCAACATAAATGTATAAGACAACACGAGTAGATTAAATGTACTAAATTGAGCCAAGTATAAGTTAATTTAGGAACGACTAAAAATCGGAGGAACATCAGAAAACAGCCAGGACTTTCAGAAAGGAAAATAAGGAACATAGTACATTAGTACAATACATATATACCTAATAGAAAATAGAAAAGTTTGTAGTTTACAATGTCAGTTGTCAGACTAGAGACTAAATTAAAAAATTCAAAGCAAAATGGTCAGTTAAACGCTAGTACTAAATATTAGGAATTAAATATTTAGGCACAAGTGCAGTTAGAAATTACTTACGGTTACCGTCTGCGTCTTCATAATTCTGATAAGACGTCACAAAGGTAAAAGAAGCCACAATTGTTAGTATCAGTAACCACTTCAAACCACCCATGTTTGATGTTAATGCAGCTCGTGCTAACGTTCTTAGGGTAAATAATAATGTTTTATTGTCAAAGGAATCAACAAAGTACGCTGGTTTATATCCGAAACCAAATAATATGGATTTACCGTTCCCTAATGGATAAACCGTACTAAATAAAAATATGGCATTTACTACTTCACTTTTTATACGCCTGCTTGGAGGACGCATGCTGCTGCTCCGTTTCACACAGCGTGGTCATAAAAGCTAGTTTGACTACGCTAGAAGGATATTATAAACCTTGTTGTAGTACTCATGTAGCACTGTAGCAGTAAGAAAATGCAACTTAAATTGTTTTTACAGATGGAAATTGCCAATCTAATTAAATAAATACGATATTAATAATTTAATCACAGTTTCAAAAAACGCAGAGTAAACTGTAGAGCAAAATGTACATTAACAGTTTTAAAGACTTAAAGATGCATTAAAATTCAACTTTTTAATAAAAACTTCAAAACAGATGATACAGTTAAAATGCAAATTATTCAGGGTTGAATTGAAGGAAAGCTTTTGCTAGCTACCTAAATATTGTAATACTAGACCTCCAGGGAAGCTAGCCAGCTCCCCAAATATTGTAATATCCCCGCCTCCCCATGCAGTTCATCATCCATCTTCCACAATTCCACCTGGAATATACCTTCCTCAGAACTCCCATCCCTCTTCCACCGTTCGCTCTTTCCTCGAACTGCTCCCCCCCCCCAACTCCCCCATCCCCGATTCCCATATCTCTCACAGTTCTAGTCTTCCCCCGTTCGCTCTTTCCTCGAACTGCTCCCCCCCCCAACTCCCCCATCCCCGATTCCCATATCTCTCACAGTTCTAGTCTTCCCCCGTTCGCTCCTTCCCCAATTCCTATACCCTCTACGATACGATCTCTCTCCTTTCCTTCCCCTCTCCGATTTCCAAGTTTCAACATATATTTGAAGCTTCGCCGTCCCCAGTTCCTCGCCCCCCCCCCCATCATCATCTTCCTTTTCCCTCCATGATTTCCCTCCACCTTTCCAAGTTTCAACATAATATGTTCCTCAGTTCGACAAAGCAGAAGAAAGCGACGTGGCATCACTTTGTACTCGAGACCTCCTTTAAAGTCCACTTCCATATGTTGCAGTTGCATGGTTTGCTTGGTGCTCGAAAGTTCTTTGGATAAGATTGCTATATTTGGCCATTACACGCTCTATCGTTAATAGCTTTCTAGGTGTAGCTTTAACTTTCAATTTGTTATTTGAAGATTATTTTTCCTTTCAGCTGAATTTGCTAAGAGAGGCAAATATTGTAATCCATTCACAAAACTGTTATGCAGAAATAATAAACATGAAGAATGTGTGTTTAATAAATTTTATAGACAAAAGAAAAACATGCATCACGAGCTAACACTTGCACTTTATGCATTCTTTACAATTTATAAATTACTACTACACAATTAAAAGGCATACTTTTAACAATCAATTCTCAGCATAAAACAAGGACAGTAAGTTTAAAGAGTCGAAATACATAAGGCTTAACTTATTCCACATTTTACTGTAAATAGATAAGTTTATTTCCACTAATAAAATAAAATTTGCCTTAGACTAATGCTTTACGCATGTAATACCACGCCAGTTCGCAGAGCATCATTCCCAAAGCCAAAGCTATTAAAAAGAGGTAGAGGATGAATACTGTAATGATATTCGACACAAGTTCTAAAGGTCTAAAATCTGAATTAAGCATCTCATTCTCTGCATCAAAATGCTTGAACCGATTTCCATGGTCGAATAGCTGTCTCCACATGTAAAAAAACCTCCTTGGTGCAGCTAATTGAGCCTGTCTAAGCCTTACTTAGGTTAAGACAGGCTTTCTGAAAAGATGGTGGGGGCAAAGCCCCCACACCCATATTCTTCCACGCAACTTCCAGCCCCTTACCCTTATAACAACTAAAAATAAATTGGTAATGCATATCTTATATTTCTAAATGGTAAGAAATGTGTAGAAAAGTAGTTTTTCAGGGTTTTGACTTGGTTTTTGACTCCCATGGGCTGTGAAACTTAGATTCGAAAATAATTACTTCAAATTGACAACTTTTAAAGAAAACTCCAAAAATCAGTTTTTGAGATTTTTACCCGTGGGGGTAGCTTTACCCGCATGGGTAGTCAATACTTTGTCCGATTGTCATGGAATTCAATAGGGCTCTTCCTTTTACCCTAACAAATGCACATACAAAATTTGGAGGACCTAGCATAACGCATACTTGAGTTATCGTGCTGACAGACGGACAGACGGACACCCGGCCTCCGTGGTTACATAAGCCTTAGACAGGCTAAAAACCGTTAAGATTGATTTATGAAAGGGGTTTATTTTTTATTTTTTAAGTCAAAATATGAGGTAGGAAAGGTGATTTGTTCCAATAGTTTGGCTTAATTAAATTAAATTTGTGTGTGCAAATACAGCTTGGATTGTATTAAGCAAATGAACTAATTCTAGAAACAAAAAACTCGAAGAAGAAAAGTCAAATCGTGAGGTTTAGTGAGCAACTACTTGTAAACCTCTGCGACAATTGGTACGGAGTGTAAACAAATACAAAAGACGGATCAATCTAGTTGACATTTGGAGACTTAGAGGGATACTCTCCTTGACCTTCTTAAGTCAATCCAAACCACAAAGAACCATTTGATAAGAAACAGAAAGCTTATTTACTGTATTTATTTCTCTTTAATCACACTAATTAAATATAACCATGCATGCCATGCCGTGTATTTGTTCAGCTTAAAGTAATTAAAATAGGCGTAATATTAGGGTCTGTGAGGGTTTCGGGTGTGATTGTCAAAACAGGATTTATTCATGTGATTTGTGGGATTTAACCGGATTATCAGTCTCGCTATCCCTATCCTACTTGCCTGACTGTGATTTTATCCCTCTTGAGTTACACGAAGGCATGTGAGTGTAGTTACCTACTCCATTTGATGCGTTAACATGAATCACAGTAAATCACACAATTTCAGCATATCCCGGTGTGATTCGATTCAGTACTACGCTACCGTGATTTAAGAATTAACTATGGGGTGGAGAAAAATAGCTATGTATTTTATTTTACAGTTGCATGCTTACTTCATTGATCCAGCTAAACCCATGGGTTTTTTCCACGAAAAGTGGAGGATAGTACTAAAATATTGATTGATAGTTGGTAAAGACAATTATTATTGGCCTGCAGAATTCTTTGAATTTACTCAAAATACATGCATCATTTGCAACCCTAACTCTTAATTTCTTTTGTTGTTGATTCGAAATATATCTTAGTAGAAAAGCCAGTTCATGGGAAGAGTAAGGGAGATGCCAAAGTGTACTACTGTTGGATATAAATACGTATTGTTTGTTGAGTTGACTTTATAACTTATTTGATAGAAAGTGAAAGAGTTGAAACTGTGTTAGGTGAATGATTAATTAGAGTGTGAAAATGTGGTCAGCCGTGGACCATGTCCAACTCATATCCACTACTACTTTTATCATTTACAACAAAAGGTTACACGGCTTCCCCAAAAAGCAGATTAAATGCCTATTTATTATTACAGACATTTATACGAATAAAGACATATTCCCTTCCCATCGATAGGATGGATTGAGCAGTAATATTCAACCTCAACTCAGCCACAAACTTTTAAAATACGTACAATGTACAATACAAAAGGTCATACTTTACCAGTGTGATTATCACACCGAGATTTATTCATGGGAAGTTTGGGATTAATAAAGGCCCCAGATGTGATTTGCGATTGAATATATTCTGTTTTAATTTGATCACATTCAATCACAGATTTAAGCAAACTGAGAGATATTTTTAGGGATTTTTCCTTCAACAGAACTAAACTGGTTAGCTGTTATTATTTTGCTGGCCTTTTCACGCATATCTTTTACTATTTTTATGTAGCTTGTTGCAGGGTATTCGTAAGTTATTAATTCTTTAGGGTTGTTATTATATAGTTTTTACGGTATAATCTTACACTCCAATTCAAAGACGTAAAAGGGTATAACCCAATAAGAGGGGCTGGGACGGAGCTTGACGGATGAAGGGATTCCCATTAATTGCAGCATTTGACCACACGATATGTTACTGGGAACAATACAACCGTGATTAATAAAGTTACACCTTCTTTGCTAGTTTATGCAGGTAAAAATCCCACAAATAAAGAGCAACTTACCAAGTGTATTGTAAAATGTGTAAAGATAGCATGTAAAAGTTGGCAGAGAGGCTGATTAATACAGTTTGTTGATAAAAAGTAAAAGTAATTTCTCTTTCTACGGAATCCCTACAACAAAAACTCCAACGTGTCTCTTTTAAACTCTGTGAGGATGATGATGATGAAGAAGGGGATTTAAGACGTTTTATGAGGAATAACAATTAGAGTAGTTAGTGTTAAACCAAAGTAGAGTTTGACAGGATAAGACTTTGTTTTCATTTCGAGATCTTCCAACCGAGTCTGATTTATTTGTTGAAATAGAAATGCTGGTCTGCTAGTTCATGTATTTATTATTATTTACACGTAGGTATCTCTATCTGAACGATTATATTATATTATATTATAAAATACATTAATCAAACGGCTTTCCATAAGAATTTATAAGGTTTTAATTGTACTATTATATTATTTGATGGCGTTTTCACTTTTAAATCCATTAAATTAAATGATTCTGTATTAGTAGGGAGATTGGGGCTTTTTTATGTGGCTATTTAGCAAAGCAGGCGGATATTTATGGAGGTAGTTGAACCGATGATCTATACACTTGTACTTTTTAATTAATTAGTAATTAGTAATTAGTAATTAATTATATGTTCTGATTACATATGAAGTACGTGAAATAATTAATTGATAAAAGTTCAAGGTAAATCTATTCATGCTCAAGTTCATAGTTAATTAGGTAGTTTCCATTAAAAGTAATGTAAATAAGTGGTCCATCCAGGTATGTTAGTTTCAGAGTTATGGGGGGAATACTATATGTAAATATGACATGGAATAAGAATTGATAAGATAAGACAGGCTTATCATCCATGAAATTGTGATTTTTAAGGAATAAATGTTTGATTTTTGTGTGATTTAAGTATCACTGGTCCAGAAAACTGTAGGATTGTGACTAAACGGAAACAAGGAAAGGCTGGATTTTTTATTAGTATAACTTTAAGGCTAAATACTGTGAAAGAGTTGGAAATAATGTGGCCAAGTTAAAACAATAGATGTATTTCCTTAAAGAAGGGCTTAAAAGGTGTGATTAAACGGTCGGTAGTTTTAATTTCCTTGAATTTTACTTCTGGTTTTATAAATCCTCCAAAAGGGATACAAAAGTGAAGGTCTGGTCTGATTTCATGCGAGAATGTTTTAAGGGTCACCCTTTTATTTCTTATTCCGCTTATTTTTTCATTAGGATTTATAAGTTCTGCATGCCAGAATGATCCATGGATTCGGCATGATTAATCACGGACACGGAACTTTAGTATTTGTAGGTACAGACAGAATTTACTTCTGTCATTCATTAACTATGCGACTATTTCCTAACCTACGGCATCAGGATTTACTTCGTTTAGTTAGTTTGCAAGGGAAACGTGATGTTCAACTTGGCACTTTTTTCTTGAAAAAAGTACAATAATTTTGTAGAATTTGCAACTGTCATTAGATGACGGAAAAGGGTTTTGAACCCTCGTTTTAATAGGAACTACTACACTTCTACTATTACTCCTACTACTACTACTACTACTACTACTACTACTGCTACTACTACTTACTACAACTACTACTACTACTACCACTACTAGCATTGATACTATTGCTACTACTACTACTAGTACTTCTACTACTTCTACTGCTACTACTACTACTATTACTACTACTACTGCTGCTGCTGCTACTACTACTACTACGACTACTGCTGCTGCTACTACTACTACTACTACTACTACTACTATTATTAATAATAATACTACTACTACTACATATACATACACTGCTACTAGTACTACTGCCACTACTACTAGTACTTTAACTACTACTATTAGTAGTGCATCACTTTACTGGGGACTAATGACTCTTTCATGCTCGACGGAAGTTTATCCCGATGTGTTTTTTGTAATGTTTCCCAATAAAAGATTAGTGGTGGCTGGATAAAGTAATTATCATTAATTCCTAGTAGTTTCTATTCTAAAGATTGAATTGAGCCAGTAGCCGGAAGGTTTTAAGGAAAACTTTATTTCCTACTTTAGCTAAAGTAAACTTAATAAATGTTGGGTAGTGAATTCTGCACTTGGTCACGTCACGATTTACAGACACTGTCAATAATCCATTCAAACTGATTGATGTTTTTGTCCAAAGGGAAGTTTCGTGCCAGCTAAGTTACCAGTTTTTATGCTAATTGTCTAGTGTTTATTTTTGTCTTTTTATACGAAGGGAGGTTAGACACGATGCACATTTTTTATCCCTACTTTTGGTACCTTGTCATAATGCAGTTTAAGATAATACAGGAAAGAGGATTTGGGAGGTAGGAGGATTTAATATTAAAACTAATTATAAGCAGAGTTATATTTGTTCCTTCATGTGTAAGCATTACTGTAGTTGATTTTGCATAAAAAAAACTACACTTTTTTGTCCATTTCTACTAAACCGTTCCTTCTGTTCCGGCATTTAGAATAAAGGGAAGGCTATCCAGCATTTAATTAAAGTACACGTAGTTTTTTTGTGAATATTTTGCTACTAAATATAAATTTTCCGATAAGCAATATTAATTAAACGGATTTGTTAAAAAAAATTCCAGGCTTTAACTTGACTTTTTAACTTGTGAGCTTGAAGTTAATAGCCGGAAAGTGTTTCTAATTGTAATAAGCAAAGCAAAAGGTGTGTGGTATTTTTTATATGAATTTTTAAAGCAGGAAAGTGTGATTAAAAATCTTTGAACTTACATCATCAATTCAGTCAGAATGGATACAACAATCCAGTTCTGTGTCATCTAGAAGAAGATGTCGTTTCCTTTTAAAAATAATTGCACAAAACTCACACTTCGCCCACCATATTTTTTAACCCAGTATTGGCTACAATTAATAAGTCTAAATATGGTACAATTATTACAAATAGTAGATGTACTTTATAGACTGTGCTTGTGGAATAAATCAATGTAAAATTACTACTATAAAACTGTTAATTTATAAAATTAATCGGAGTGATTAATTACTCCTTGAACTTGAGGCTTTGATTGTAATGAAAAATTCCCAAGCATGGAAAGCCCATCTTTTTATATCCCAAATGACATTTCATTGATGCTAAATGCGTATCTCTATCTATTGTTTTGTCTTTCTCACAGGAAAACGCACATTGAGTGATTAAATCATTAATAAATCACAACCAGTGGCAACTATAGTGTAGTAGTCCTTGCTAATTATATACCTTGTCAACCCAGCCCATAAAACTTTATCACCAAGTAAGTATTTATTACAACATTGTTGAGAGATTTGGATGAAAATAGGAGATATTTTGCAACAATTAACCATGTCATAGTGTTTAGGATTGCTTCATCTTGGGATAAACAATGGGAACGAGATAGGCCCCATTATACTTTTTATTACGGGGATTATTATTATATTACTGGTATTAATTGTAGGGATTTTAAGGATGATGATACGCAGTTACAGGTAATAAATTCCCTTTGAATAAATAAACAATTGTAATAATTGTTTAGGAATAGTTATGTGAGAAAGGTCACTGTCGTCGCACTTTGTGTTCTTTGTTTACTTTCATTGCATGCGTGTTATGCAGATTATTATGCATTTTTAATCCACATTCATTATCATCATCATCATCAGCATAAAGAACTGTACGGTGGTTGTAGTAGGTTTGTACAGATTTAATGATTGTGATTATCACCTCTCGGTGTCCTGTTGTAGTTGTAATAAGTAACTTTACACTGGCTCAACAGTTGCAGTGTATGTGGGAGGATTTTAACACTTTTTTTTAGTGATTTTGCCCAATTCTTTATTTAATTTTGGCTGAACTTATTGATGATAAAGGGAGAAATTAGCTTGACACGTTTTGTATTGGGAATACATTTACAGGAGGACAAAGTTTATTAAAAACTTTAGTTTATTGAGAAAAAACATTTGTCCTGGCACGAAACTGCCTGTTGTGATGACATTGTCATTGTCACCATTAATTATACGTTATTTATGACATTTATCCAAGAAGTAATAGTAGTGGTAGTAGTGGTAGAAGTAGTAGAAGTAGTGGTAGTAGTGGTAGAAGTAGTAGTAGAAGTAGTAGTAGTAGTAGTGTTTACTGTACTGCAATTGATTTGAAAACCTTTAAATTGTTGTTTCCAAAAAAAGCACGGCCTTATTTCACTCTCCCTTAATTGTAAGGTAAAAAAGGGTCGGACGATAGGTCTAGAGTCCACTTGTATAAAAAAGTTAACAAAATCCCTGTAAAACTCTTGTGTATCTTTTATAAAAGTTCTTGCACGGGGTAAGATTTTTAACTTTTAAATTGGAATACTTTTCTTTATCTTTCCAATTTGTAGTTGTTAATTTATCAAGGGACTCAAAACCAGTTGAGCTGCCAAGTAAGGCAAAAAAGGTACTCAACTACTCCAGCGTTTGAAATAAACTGATGCAAAGTTTAAGATAGAAGAGGTAAAGGTAGTGATGGATTTAGCATTAGAGAAGAATCCCTTAAAAGTTAAGCCCCAAGTTAGGTTTATATCATAAGAAGAGTAAAGTTGGAGGGTTAAGCATTACTTGGGTTAACTTTTGTGATTTTTTATCACAAGTTGTGGGTGGTTTGATTGTTGGATCGATCCACCAACATTAAATTTAGCATTCACTTCTGCATTCAGACAGACAGACAGGTTGTAGTTTAAGGTATAAAGTTGGATGATGAACAACTCATGTAACGAACTATACGTTGAGTATAATAGTTAAGGCCGTTTGAAGGGATTAACCAGTGTGTTTTCACTTATACACAATGATAAGTTGGTTAGCAGCATGAAAGGATTAGCAAGTGTTATATAGTCTGTAATATAAAAGGGTTAATTAGGCAGTGTTTTTGTTTATTTAGGCAGCAAGAGCAAGGTTCAAATGGATTATTGGGAACTTGGATGGAAGGCGCAGTGGTTTCATTAAAATTATGATAAAGAAAGGGAAAATATGCATAGATCTAGTTAGGAATTATGGGTTATAGTTTAACTGGGTATTTAAGGTTAAAAACGGGTTATGTCTGATTGAGAACTTTTGCAGAAAATGTGTCAGATTGTGGGCTAGTTTATGATTAGTTTGTTGGACAATTAATGGATGAGTGAAGGATAAGGATAAGGTTATGAATAAACGGGTAGGATGCGTTAAATTATTTATTTAAAGGTGCATTTAAATTTTAAAACCCGTAGGTCTGTCTTGCTCTTAGTTCAATGTCTTAATTTTTTAACCCAATAAATCTAGTTTCCCTTTCCTTATCTTTCCTCAATCTAATCCAAATCAACAAGTAAAAGTTGGTGTTTTTTGTAAGAAGATTAGGATGGATGGTTGACTGCTACTGCTACTAAAGTTGTGTGTGGGTGGATTCACAGTTGTGTATGTACAATGTATATATATATAGGAATGGAATTAATTGTAACGAATCTCTACAACATTTACCATTCGTTTCTAAGCTGATGAGTAAACAACTTTAACTGCGGTAAGAATTGAGAAATGGGCTTAGGTTTAGTTTAGTATTAACAGAAAGACACTACAACACTTTTCAAAATCGTAAACTACTAAATAATTGGATTTTCTACACTTTATCACAGACTGTATCCCTCTTCTCTTGATGTTAATGGGTTAAACGGTTGACCTAGTACCAGACATCTCATCAGAACTCTGTATGTCTGTCTGTCCGTCCGTCTTATTGAATTTATACATAAGTATAAAGAAACTTTACGTATTCCTTGGGAATTAAACGAACGATTCTGTACGATAGTGATTAAGATTTTGTACAAATTGAGCTTGGAGAAATTAAAATCCTCAGATATTTACAAAAAAAAGAGGGTCTTTGCGGGTTAGGGTTTCCTTGAAAGCTCGACCTTCGTTTAATCACGATAAGAACATCTTTATAAAAAATGGAATATGCACATGCAAATAAATGCGCTTATCTTTTCTTTTTTATAACTTTTGCATTTCTGCATCGTGTGTGTCTTGTTCCATGATCTTAATAAACATCCTAAAGAAAGAGGTAGATTCAGCGTATGTCTTTCTACAAAGACATTAGGGCATTAAGACTTTTTATAAAAACTCCAATGTTATGTCTTCTTCTTGAAGATTGATAGAGATTTATTGCGACACGACACCGCAATAATGTTATGTTAGCATTGGTTTGGAGATTTTTAAGTAACGGAAAGTGCAAATATATTTTTGAGAGTTGTTTAAAACTAACTAAGGTTTAGCTAAGCGTCAGATAATTGACCGGAGATAAGCCGAATTTGTCCCAGTTAACTATCTTTGGTTAAATCAAATAAAGAAGACATCTTCTTTATTTGAAGATGTTCAATCTTAAAACTCTTTTTACTCTGGTTAGCCATTTGAATCATTGAATAGTATTTCATAATAATTCTATGGTTTTAGTTAAAACCCAGCGTTAGGAAATCAAACAACTTTGTACTAATGAAATCTCGTAGTTGATCTGTAAGTTGAGGGGGTGTGGATAGTTTAATTATTGGGAAACGTAACTATACACCGCAGTCAGTCAAAAGTTACACAAACTATGGTACAATAATCCATCATCTTCAACCTGATTTAGCTTGCTGGGAGACGAGGAGTTTAATTAAGTACGGATCATCGCTGCCAGCGTTTCATGTTTTAAAAATTAGTGTCATAATAGTCATCGTTTTGTCCATGTTGAGAGTTGAGGCTTTTGGGCTTTTTGCTTGTGGGAATTTTTGACGACATGTCGTCAGTTTAATTAATGGGGCTCCTTACCTAAAAGATTCTTCAGAATTGGATAAACTATTTTGAAAGTGGGAGGAAGGCTGGGATAAGGAATTTAAGCATTTAAGTTTCACGTTATTTGTAATAAATGAAATGAAAGAGGCGTGCACGGAGGTTAGACGAGATGTAGCAGGATTATTGTGCAATTTTACGTTGAAATAAAATCTTTTAATTACAGACAGGCTTAATCTTCTCTTTGTCGGAGTTAATTTATTGGAAAGAGGATTAAGTAATCCTGCTTGACTTTACGGGCCATTTACGTAAAAAGTAGCGTAAGCTAGTAGAAACATAAAAGGTTGCGGATTTAGTACAAATTAAGCTTTAGTTTTTAAAAAAATAGCAAAGCGGATTTTATCTTTTTAACATTCTTGGCAAGCGGACGCATCAAGATTAGCATAATTTAGCTCATTTCAAAGTTTAAATGACTTCTTTTTATGAATAATTACAGAGTGGAAACTAAGAAAGAGTAATTTTGAAACTTTAGGTTGTACCCAGGTACAAAGATGCTGTTAAATGGAAATAAAAACCCCGGTCTCACTCTCCCTGATCTATTTATTTTAATCCAAACGAGGCCTCAAGGATGATGTGTGGATAGGAAACCTTTACAAATCTTAAACTTACCTTATGCAAAACTGACAAAATGTCTAGAACATACCTATCTACATAGAAAAAAGGTTAAATAACTAAAACCCTACCTACCAGAAACTTTAGTTAACTTGACTTACTCTCTATCTGTTTGTGCGTAAGTTAGCAAAAGGGGTTAGGGATTAGCTCTGGTTTGGCCGGATAGTTTCGAAAGGGTAAGTTTATATAAAAAAGTTAGGATAATGATAAACTATGAGTGGAATTACTGCATTTTGCGAGTCTTTCTTCATCATCCTCTTTCAGAAAGCTCCAACAAGTAAAATTAGCTTTGGTTCAGCTCCTTATTGCAAAAAATGTGTAGCATTTACTACTAGAAAAGATTGGGAGTTGTATTTCCTATCCATTTAATCAAGAAACCTTATTTATTTCGCACTTATGATAATCTGCATTGATTTAGGGGAAGGAAAAATAATTCAAACCAACTTCTGCAACATAGCGAAGCTATAAAAAAACAATTCACGCCTGGTTTAATCCGGATTAAGCAGAGCAGTGAGAGTAAAGGGATAATATGGTTTAGTTTTTGGATGCAAAGTGTCACTTTTTATCATGTTATTTTTTAGATGAATTACTTAAGAAAAGTGTTTATTATTTTGCAATAATAAAAACGAAAGAAGAGGCTTTTAGAGGAATTATTTATTGGAGGATGTCGGCATAGCTAGATTGTAAAAATATGAATATCGAGGAGATATTGTAAATTGTTATATACTTTACTTTATTTCAATATGAGGTTCGAGTCTATTAATTTAGTATGCATGTTCACGATATTTTAACCTTCTTAAGCTTTAACCCTTGCAATGTTTCAACACGTGGAAGAAAGTATAAAAATCTACGTAAAAAGGGAGTGAATATGGGATTTTCAAAGCTCTTCCAGCTCAGTTTTAACATAGAACTAATACTATAATATAGGGCGATGCAGTAATATAATATGGGTGGTAGTTAGTAATGCAGTGATTTTTTGTGGTTAAAATGAATTATGCAATTTCCTCATTCTTTCAAGATCACAAAAGGGTATTCGTATACATCTGAGGTTCATATGTATTCTTAACCTACCTCTTTTGAATAATCTTAAACCTCCTGTGAAGATTAATACTAACTTTATATTAAATGCAAAGCTTAACCTCCCACATAATCTCTAAACCTTTTCTTGCAACTATCTTGGGAATAATCCACTCTGCTGTTGTGTAGGAATGAATGACTTGGCCGTTTTTGGATGTGGATTACCGTAAGTCCCTGTATATAGGCCGCACTCATTAATTAAGCCGCAGGTATCCTTTAAATGCTAACGGGGTATCTCTCTCAGGTTATATATGCTTCAAAACATCATTTTGTAATACGTAAGCCGCAGCCTGTATACGGGGAATTACCGTAATACTTTTTTTTACAAACGGATTAAACTGTTTTTACTTGGACGTTTCTTTATATTAATAAATGTAAAGTTGGTGTAATTTATGATGCAGGATGCAGTGAGTTTGGGCTATTCAAAGATGTAAATTGACTTGCTTGGTCTGTTCCCTTTGCAATTACATTACAATTATTGTTAGATTATTCTTTTTTATACACAATAAGGTATGGAGCAGAATAGGTGGTATGCTGTATAAGTAAGATGGAGTTGAGATATGCCAAATAAAAATTGATATTACAGAGATGGAAAAATCACGTTACGTAGATTATTTAGATTTGCTGAGAAGGGATGGGTAATTACTCGAAATTTTGAATCAATTACTGATTACAATTACATGGTTTAATCTCCAAAGTAAATTGATTACAATTACTACATTACATCATTGCTTTAAATCAATTACATTATTCAATTACATTACCGAGCCAGAGTAAATTACATTAGTCGATTACATTATGTAATTAATTACAATACGTAATAAATTGCATTCGTTCATTACGTCGAGCTTCATTTTATTAAAATTTTTAGTTTTAGTGATAAATAAAATGAAAAAACAAATTAAGGGGCAGAAAGTAAAATTGATAAGCTGCAGATTCATGTCAACTAAGTAAGTCCACGGAGAAGAGGCCGCTTACATTTGCGAATTCCAAAAAGGTTCCGTTAATAACTTTTGGTAGATTTTCCACTTCACGTTGACTTTTAGGTTTAGGTAGGGCTGCCATAATTAATTAATTAGTAGTACTCTTCAAATAAAAAACAATTTAGTGCTGAAAGAACGAATTTACGCAGCGTTTTAAGCTTTGTCTTGTGTTTCTTTATGAGGAATAACGAGTCCCGCAGATTCTTTATGGACGTGCCGGCGAGTCATTTTATACGAAGCATAGAAGTCTGTGAGCATATATTGATATGGATGGCCACATTATAACTTTAGGCATTTTAGCATTTTCAATCCACAATTCGGAACTTTCATTACAATAATTGATTACCATAAAAATTACTCATGCATGTGATTGTAATCAATTAAGCAGTATCGATTACTTTTCCAGAGCAATGTTATCAATTGTTACATTACAATTACTCTACTCTTTAGGAAAGTAATCAATTTTCAATTTTCAATTACTTTGCTGTAATTGATTACATTAATTGATTGTAATTAAAATCTAATACCCATCCCCGGCTGAGAAGCTTCTTTTATTTGGTTCATTATTATAAAAAACAATGAGAGTCAAGCTAACTGACCTGATCTTACCACCTGACCCGACCAGACCTGACCACCTGACTTACCGCCGCAACCTACTCACCCACCTGACCCACTTGAACTACCTGACCCACCCACCTGACCTACTTGAACTACCTGACCCACCCACCTGACTCCATATGGCCCACATAAGCTACCGGACCCACCCATCTTAACCCACATGACCCACCCAACCCCACATGCCCTACATCTTCAGCCTGAGCCATCTGAACCCACACAGCCCACCCCACCCCGCCTGACCCATATCTCCCGCCTGACCCATCTGAACCCACTTGACCCACATCTCAAGCCTAACTCATCTAAACCCTTATGACTATAAGGTTAAGAACCTCAATACGGGAACTATCCTTATTACTACTTAGTAGTTGTAGTTATTCCTAGAGCTTTTTAAGATTTAAATATATTTACATAGAGATACGAGAGTCTATATAAGACCTCCCGTATCCCAAACCATCATCCATTTATTGCTTCGTAGCTGTGACTGCTACTTCTTTCTACGGGACTGTGACTGTCTCTTTACTCCACATTTAACCCCGACTCTACGACCTTCACGAATGTGAGCGTTGTGACGACGCTTGCACTTCCAGCTGTGACTGCTGGCTCTTCGTATGAATTATGTAATTAAGATTAGACTAATAAACCTTTCCTCATAAGGTTCCTAAGAACTCATCTCTCAACTCGAACCCTGTATTTCTATTCCATTTTCGCATGTGTGTATGTATTTAGAGGGGTTCATGGTCCTTGCTCATAAGCTCGGCCCAATCTGCTTCGAAGGCACAGTATATAGCGC